>JASDQU010013182.1:15331-29166 GCA_032191745.1 Picea mariana
CCACTTGTTTTAAATTATTGTGTCGCATCTCTTCAATATTAATATATTTAGCAATGTTTTCCATAGTAATATTATGCATTGATATACACAAATAAAATGTTCAATATATTAACACTTTCAAAATCGAAATTCATAGTTTCTTGGTCAAAGAACAAAAACTTGGGGATTTACACAACTAAATTAGGATATGTAGCAAACAATGGAAGAGGAGGAAGAAGGAGATAACAAATGGTGGTAAGGAAAAATTTAGAAGTTAGGATATCCTCTCAAAAGTTAAGATTTATAATAAGATCCTTACCTAGATAATGGTACAAAAATGAACTATCATGTGCTAGCATGGTGTATAATGTGTAAAAAAATGGAGAATCTAGAAACTATTTATTTGTACATTGTCCATATGCAAAAAGGGTATGGGATGAAGCAATAACAGTAACACATTTGGAATCAAATTCATAATTTAATAATCAAAATTAACATTTATGGAATCAATTTGGACTTTAAATTCACACTATTTGTATTCAAATTTATTCAAAATTTCTAGAATTTGGAATTAAAATTCACACTTTTAAAAATCATTATTGCCATTTTCATAATCCAATTTTTCACTTTAGAAAAACTAATATTGACAATTTCTTGGTGTAGATTTTTCTTTATTATTTCAAATTTAATGAAATTAGGGGTTTCAAATGAAAACACATGAAACATGTTCTCTCTAATATCGACAATTACTTTTAGTTTAACAATGTTATTTTTTTTTAAATCCACTTTAACAATTCCACTAATCCATAAATGGAATGTGTTTCTTTTAGCTTTTTCCTTAAATGAGGTTTTTTTTTAAATGTATTTTCTTCTATTTTTTTTTATCTTCAAGTGCCATTTTTCCCCTCTAAAGTAGTATATTCTAGTTCCAATTCTGAATTTTAGTGTCCTTAATTTTAATTTCAATGTCCTTTGTGTTAATTTCAGCATGCTTCACCTAAATCTTAATGTCATTGGTGTTAATTTGACTGTCCTTGCTATTTCAAGTTTCTTGGTATCAATTTCAATATCCTTTGCCTCAATTTTAATGGGATTTCCCTTAATTTGTTTGGAATCTTGGTCCACATGTTTAGTCAATTATCTCCATGCTTTGGCAAAGTTTAGTAGAATTTCCCTTAATTTCTTTGAAATCTTAGTCTACATGTTTAGTCAATCATATCCATGCTTTGGTTGTTCAATTCTATCTTGGGAAGCAAGTTGAACAACTCCTTTAGCTTCCTTTCTATAATCTCAATGTCGATAGTTCATCATAGAATAATTAAAATTGTGTTGATTTTGAAGAAATAATAATAAATGAGAAAGGGATCTTATATCATTCCAAGTACCTCAAAAATATCCACCACTATGCATGCAAAAATACCTAACCTTTATTATGGCCTCAATGATGCACAATAATTTAGGTTATTTCTCTAAGTATTAAGTATGACTCGTGACTAATAATAAAAAGGTGCAACAAACCATAAAGGGAAAATGAAACTGGAAGGATTCAACAAATTAGTGACTACTATATCCTCTTAAAGATTGTATCTTGTACTCTAGATTTCCTAAATCATGTACTCTAGCTTTCCTAAATGTATAAACATCTTACATTTGATAGTAGGGAAATAAAATGGTTGATGCTTTGGCTAATTTGGGTACTAATCTAGATTGGGTTACGAAAAATTTAGCATTTCACTTTTCCTAATTCAATAACCTTGTGCTTAAGCATCTAATATTTAAAGATGAATATCATAAAACTCTAGTCCCAAAATGGTTTCTAACAATGTTGTAATATGTTACATTCACATTTGATTTTTTTTCATAATATATAAATGCATGGAAATATTTGTTTGAAATAAAAGGCATACACATAAAGATAAAAAAAACTTAATTTACAAACTCTTACACATAGATCAAACATCACTACATTAATGCTTACATCATTAAAACCCTCAAAGAGGGAAATACTCAATGACACCAGCCAAATGCCCACTTGAGGCAATTGAGTAATGAAATAATATGTTTCTTCATCAACAATGACCTTACATGTTTTTTAAATAAATATCATGGATCCATCAAGTGTTAAGCAATGAATAAGGTGTCATTAATATTGCAGAGTTGTTTGAACCATCAAATCGCTCATGTGTAGGACATTATTGTGACTACACTATTAGTAAAGTACAAAACAACACTAAGGAAATACACTAAAATCACACTTTAAACTAAAACTACATTAGACCAAGTTAACCTTAAGTAATTCCTAATTTTGAAATATATTAACATCCCCCCTTAAGAACAACTTGGGATAAGATGGAAGGATTTACAAAGTGATGAGAGGAGAAGCAAGGAGTCGCTAGATCTTATTTCCCATTAATGGGAACTTTCTGGACTCCTAGTGATTTTATTCTATGATGGAGTTTGAGAAAATTTCAGCAACTTGATCATATGTATAGCAATAAAGTGCTTCAAGGGTGTGATCCTAAATAATATTCTGAATGAAGTGCGTGTGTAACTCCACACATGTTCTATGTTAATGCTAAGCATGATCATTAATGATATTAATGACACTCTAACTATTACACTTGAGTGTGGTTGGATGGTACTACTAGAATCCAAACTCTAAAAGGATTTATTTAATCCAAAGAGATTCTTGATGGTGTGAACTACTACTTGATACTCTAATTTTTCTAAAGAAAGAGAAAGTGAATTTTGTTTCTTGCAAGCCCAAGTGACAGATCCAGAACCAAAATAGAGCACACAACCTACAATATACTTTTGATCATCAAGGTCATTATTCTAGGAAATGTTTTTAAAACCAACTAACTAAGGAGATCCCCCTTGGAATGCATTTATATCAAATTTAACTACACCCTGAATATATAAAACTATCCTCTTTTCTACTTTACAATGGATTTTGAGAGGTTCTTTCAAGTATCGAGAAAAAAACCCCACAATAAATGATTTGTCAAGGTGAGTATGAGTTAAATATAAAATGATACCAACTAACTATTAATACAAAGTGGTGTCCACTTTTGGTGAGGTGCAAGTGGAAAAAATGTTGAACTCCACCTTGAAATGGATATTGGGTTGGTTTACTATCATCCATGTAAAATTAGTGAATAAGGTCACATGTTGGTCCAGGTGGATATCGGTGGCCACCCACCTCTTCCAACTGGCTCACATATAGTGTTCATCTTCGAAGTTTTTTTCTAGATTTTTGGGTCCTAAACTTCTAGGGTTGTTTTGAGGCCCGAAACAACGTTTTTTGGAATTTCCACATTCATATTCTAATTTAAATCAAAGTATGATGACAAAATTTGTAGTCCTCAGATATATCTTTCCAACTGGCTATCATATGCCTAAAAAAAATATCGTATGCAAAAGTTACAACCTCGGTAAGTTGATGTACCAACTCAGCCCATCGGGGCCCACATGAATTTTGGCGCTTCATCTCCTAGGGTTAGGTTTTTGGATGTCCAGGATTTTTTTATTAATTCTTAATGATAAAAATTCCTGGAGGTCTCATTATAATGTTCTTAGGAGAATGTGTGTAGCTACCACATCTCTTCTTAGAGATCATCTACCACCATTCGAGCAAGATTGTTTCATTCTGCATTTTACAGTTTCAACAAGATTCTTTATTGAATAGAAGTTAACTTTCATTGTATCTATATTATTTTTCTCTATATATATGTGTTAGTGTTATATATCTATGTTTCATTTCATCCTTCTCATAAATCCAGATCAGTGCTATCAAAGCGGTCTTCTCTTCATTTGTTTCTTTGTGCATGTCCCCAATGAGGTTAAGGTATAAGAAGTAGGGAGTTGAACCAATTGTTCCTTTGTAAGATCGACCTTTCCGAACCTGAAGATAACCCATGGGGGAAGAAACAAAAGATGATGGGGTAGGATATCCCTTTAAACTATTTCTCGAGGAATCCCTCATGTGATAGAGGAACAAGATGATAGATAATTTTTCACAAATCCTTCGACGACTTCCAACAGACGATGCATCTTCCTTGAGTGGAGGCACCGCCCCCTTCAAGGTACAAATCAATTTTTATATTACTATAGTTGAAGGTCAAATAGATGAAAAACTTGTATACATATGGTTAAACCTTATAGAAGGTTATTTTTATGTCCATAGATTTTCTGATAGAGAAAATATTACATTTGCGCTCCTTAAGGTTGTCCCCCATGTCAAAGATTGGTGGGAGACTTTCTATGAGTAAAAGGAAACAGAAGGATATACATTATTTATAGTCACACCCACTTTGGGTTTTTTCAGGGATGCTATTAAGGAACAATATTATCCTGTTGGAAGTTATGAAGACTTGTATACAATATGGGCCACACTGCGATAGGAAAGGGACCAAACAGTGCCAGAGTTCACCAATGTCTTCCATACCTTGTGCACCAAGTTGAGTATCAAAGACTCTGAGTGACATTTGGTGCTCAAGTACCAATATGGTATGAATAGATACATCTAGACATAAATGGAGTTCTTGGACATCTCATCCTTGGGTGTGGCCTATTTATATGTTTTCAAAATTGAGTAGAGCTTAAACAAAAGACACGGTAGTTTAGGTCTGTGAACTCCTTTTTGTTTTTATAGATTCATATCCAATGGTTAATTTCGTATGATAATGTTAACCCGATTTATGCCTTTTACATCATAAATTAACCATACACTGAAACATACAACAAACTAGTAGTATAAATAAACAAGAATCACCATGCACAAGAGACACAATAAATACCTTGGGAAAACCCCAACAAGGGGAAAAACCCAACAACCTTTCTCTAGAATAATTATGTGCTAAATCTAAATATAGTGCAAAGATTTCACAGCCAAACCTTTCTCTTCAAAAGAGATAGAGAAACCATAAATACACCAACATAATAGACCAAGATAAATGCCCCAAGATACCTTCGTTGAACCCTTGCCATGGTTGCCTCATAACTATGGTTTCCTTCTTTTATCTGAGCAAACTTCTTATGTACAAATGAGGTGTGACATCCCTTTATTTGTATTGGAGAGATGACCTTTCAAGAGGAACCTTTTCTTGAGGTGTTGTTTTGTTGGGGCCGACTTTTCCTTTAGTTCAATAATCAAATATTAATTTAATATATTTTGGTAGGGACGACTTTTACAATTACATATATTCTTTTATTGAATATTATTTTTTGAATATATACATTATGAAGACTGATCATAGTTACAAAAATTCAACACTCCCTCTTAACTAGGGATGCATTCATAATGACCATCTAAATGTTCTCTTGTTGGAAAATTTGACTTGTCTTTAATGGCAGAAGTGTCCTCAGACACACACTTTTATTAAATAGGAAAAGAAATTACATAAGAAAATTTGCAAGAGTTTACACCCAAACTACTCAATACTCTTGCAATGAGATATATATAAGCTAAATGTCCTAACAAACTCTAGTTATGGATCACTTATTAAATAAACAAGTGTCCATTTACAATAAATGCTATCTTAACTATAATCCTAATTTTGAGCCTAAGATATGACACCTTTCTAGAGTCATATCTTTTACAACAATATTCTATTTCTAAATGTCTTCATTTAGTAATTAAATATTCTAGATTATTAATTTAATATCCTAAATTAATAATAATTTTATTCTAACTTATTAAACTATGATATTTGTATTTTGGATTATCTAACATTCCCCCCTATGATCCAAAGATACATTACAACAGATACCAAGTTCATCCCTGAACTTAGTAAATTTTATTCTGCCAAGAGGTTTCATGAAAATGTCAGAGATCTGATCTTCTGAAGGACAATAAATTGGCTTGATGACATCCTTTGTAATGAGTGATCTAATATGATGATACTTGGAGTCCACGTGCTTTGTATTTGAATGAAAAATTGGATTCTTGGCAAGCTTAATGGTTGACTGACTGTCGATGAATAATGATGTAGCTTCTGCTTGAGAAATGCCCAAGTCCTGTAAAATTCTGCGTAACCAAACAATTTCACATGTTGCTTCCCATGCTGAGGTGTATTCTTCTTCTGCTATAGAATTGGCCACTGTAGCTTGTTTCTTACAATTCCAAGACACTGTTGTTGAACCCATTTTCATTAAATAACCTGATGTTGATGGTCGATCATCAATACTTCCAACAAAGTCGGCATCTGAAAATCCACCAAGTACAAAATTTGTAGTCTTTTTGTAAAGAAGACCAAAATATTTTGTTCCTTGGATATATCGAAGAACTCTTTTGGCTGCATTCCAGTGGCTGTCCCGTGGTTGCTGCATAAAGTGTGAAAGAATACTGACTGCATAAGATAGATCTGGTTGAGTGTTTGTCAAATAAATCAAGCTGCCAATCAACTGTCTATAAATAGTGCTGTCTACCATTTCCCCCCCCTTCAAATTTTGAAAGTTTCAAGTTTTGTTCCATAGGGGTAAGAGATGGTTTGCAATCCTAGATGCCAAACCGATGAAGAATTTCTGCTGCATACTTACTCTGAGAAATGAAAATATGATGTGGACATTGGAATACTTCAATGCCAAGATAGTAGTGAAGTAGTCCCAAATCTGTCATCTTAAAACCTGCATGTAACTCCTTTTTCACCTGTTCAATATGATCATCATTATTTCCTGTAATGATCAAATCATCTACATACATAATAAGAATCACTAGAAATGGAACCTGTTGACGGATATACAAAGCATCATCAGATTCACTTCGTTGAAAACTAACCTTCCTAAGGTATTCATCCATTTTGGTATACCAAGCTCGGGGAGCTTGCTTTAACCCATATAAAGCCTTAATTAATTTGCAGACTTTATGTTCCTGCCCTGCAATTTCAAAACCTGGTGGTTGTTGCATATATACATCTTCCTGTAANCCCTGCAATTTCAAAACGTGGTGGTTGTTGCATATATACATCTTCATGTAAGTCTCCGTTGAGAAAAGCACTTTTTACATCCATTTGATGAACTTTCCAACCTTTTTGAGCGGCCAATGCAAGTGTTAATCGGATGGTATTCCATTTAGCTGTAGGAGAAAAAGTTTCCTCATAATCAATGCCTTCCTGCTGCGCAAAACCTTTAGCCACAAGTCATGTTTTATACTTGTCAATTTCACCATGTTGGTTGTATTTAATTCTGTAAACCTATTTGCATCCGATGGGTTTAACACTTGTAGGACAATCAACAAGTTTCCAAGTGTTTTTATCAATTATTGCTTGATACTGTTCAACCATAGCCTATTGCCATTCTTTATTTTTTATTGCTTCTTTGTATGTGGAAGGTTCAATATAATCATTTGCTACCAAGGAAAAATTTCCTTCACTGTTGTGTGATCCCCTTGTTCCTGTTTTATTCTGCTTATCAGGTCGTACATCTTTCAAAAGTTGAACTGCCCATTTAGGTAGTTGATGTTCACTTGTTTTGGGATCTGAATTTCCATTATTGTAAATTGGATTAATGTAAACTGATGCTCATTGATTAGTTGAAGATACTGGAGGTGGAGAATCATTATCATATGAATTGCTACTGCTAGGAGAGTCATATGAACTGCTGGAATACCCAGATGATGTTGTTGAAGTAAATGGATTGGATGGATCATCTTTAGATGAAGGAAAATCAAGTTCATACCAATTATATGAATTTGGTTGACTTTGCATTTTTCCTTTTCTTTGATTACCTTTAGTTTCTAACTTTTGAAGAAGACTTTCGATTTCTTCAGCACTCTTACTTTCAGTTTCATAAAAAATTACATCCCTGCTCACAATAAATTTTCCATTTGTCAAAAGTCTGTACCCTTTCTTCTCATCAGAATACCCAATCATTGTGCATTTCAAGCTTCTTGAGTCAAGCTTAGTTCGTTTTTCTTTCGGAACTAAGGCATAACATACTGATCCAAAAACTCTAAGATGTTTAACTCAAGGTTTGAAACCAAACCATGCTTCATAAGGTGTGATTCTATCCAAAGAAGCAGTTGGAGATCTGTTCCTTAAGTATATAGCTATATGGATTGCTTCTGCCCAAAATGTAGAACTTAACTTTTTAAAGCTTAGCATGGATCTTTCCATTCCTAACAAGGTGTGATTCATTCTTTCTGCGACTCCATTTTGTTGAGGAGTGTAGAAATCTATAAGATGTCTTCTTATCCCATTGTTTGTGCAATAAGTTTTGAATTCATTAGAAGTGAATTCCCCTCCATTATCTGTCCTTAGAGTGCCTATCTTTTCTTTAACCTCGTTTTCAACAAGTTGACAAAAAATCTTAAACTTTTCAAATACTTTTGACTTTTGCTTCAAGAAGTAAACCCAAGTCAATCTACTGAAATCATCAATAAAGAGTAAAAAATATTTGCAACCACCTAAAGAAGTTTCTAGTGGTCCACAAACATCAATGTGAACTAGTTGCAACCGTCTATTTGCATGCCATGAACTTTTTGGAAAACTCTCTCGACTTTGTTTTCCATAAATGCATGCTTCGAATTTTGAATTTTCCTTTTTGAAAGTTGGAAGTCCCTTAACCATCCCTTGTTTTTGCAATTTAGAAAGACTTTCAAAGTTGAGATGTCCATATCTCACATGCCACAATCTTATAGGAGAAATACATGTACTTACTGTTCCTGGAAAGTCTGAATGCCTTGGAATAGCTGTCCCTTTCATCCTTAACAATTTTCCATCTTCATAACCTGTCATCACTTTTTTCATATTCTGTTTGACTAAATTAATCTTAACTAAACCATCTTCCATAATCACCTGATGTCCTACTTGTCGAATCGTGACTAAAGACAACAAATTCTTTTTAAATGTTGGTACATACCATACATTTGAAATCATTCTTTCTCCAATATCAAGTAAATAAACTTTAACTATACCTTTTCCATAAGGAGTATGTTTGGTATTATCTGCAAGAAAGACAGAATTAAGATGGCATTCTTGAAAATTCCAAAAGAAGTCACGTCTGAAAGTCATGTGTTCAGATGCTCTTGAATCTAAAATCCAAGCATCTTCATAATCACTTTGAAAATTAGTGGAAAGTTGTAATGGTGAAGATGAGGTAAACACATATTCTGAACCATCATCATTTCGATCATTTGCAAATTATGTTGTGTTTTGATGAAACTTGGAAATTTTATCAATGGAATTTCGACAATCTTTTGCATAATGACCAACTTTGTTACATCTTCTACAATCAATTTGACTGAAATCTCTCCCTCTGCCTGAATTCTATCCTTTGCCTCTGCTTTGACCTTTGTGTGGAGTTTTTCCTCTGCCTTGACTGTTGCCTTGAAAATAGCCTCTGCCTTGACTGTTTCCTCAGCCTTGAATTTTTTTTTCTCTACTTTGGCTTCGACCACGACCTTGTACAAAATTTCCTCTTCCTCTGCTTCTAGAACTGTCACTTGAAGATTTACTTGTGTTGGCTTCTGTGAAAAGAACATCTTCCCCAACTTGCTTTTTTTTTTCCAAAAGTTTTGCTGTGTTGATATAATAGTTCACTTAGTTCATCAAATGTAAGCTTATCTAACTTGCCAGTTACTTGTAAAGTTTCCAAAAAATGTGTATAGGAAGAAGGCAATCCAACAATTAAAATTGTGGTCATGAAACTATCATCTACTGCTTGAAAAACAACATTTAGTATTTCCTGCTTAATGTTATTAAGTCTGGAAATATATTCATGTACATCACCTCCTTCAGTCAATTTTTGTTGGAGCAACTTTAATTGAAGATCAACTTTCTTTGATTTAGGTTGAGTATCAAATAAATCCTTAAAAAATTTCAAAGAAGACCATGCATCGATAGTATTTTCAATGTGAACATACATCTCATCATTGACGAAAGATTTAATGAGTGCTAAAGCTTTGGAATTTTTAACTTCCCATTTTGCTAATGTAGCTGCATCTGTAGGCTTAGTTGGCTTAGTATCTTCATTACATATATCACACCAAAGTTCATTGTAAATGAGAGTACTTTCAATGAGACGTTTCCATGTCTTGTATTGATTTTGTGCCTTCAAGTTTATCGGTGTCAGAGAACAAATTAATTAACTTTGACATTGTAGCGTTGAATCTTCGCACCAAAAAAGAATCAAGCAAAACATATCAAGATGAGAAACACACCAGACGCATCACACAAAAAACGATCTATCGGGGCTTGGCCTTGACCCTCGTATAGTCATTGAAACATAAGAAAAATGACTGAGCTTGGCACTTGGCTCTAGTCAAATTTCAAGTAACTTTCAAAATTTTACACTTTACAAAACTCTTGCAAAAAAAATTCACCCCCCCAAAGTAAAAATACTTTGAGTTATAAAATGTTTGTTACCCCCAAAAATATTCGAACTGCTTATCACTGTTTTAAGAAAATACATTGCCTTTGCTGATCCTTCGGCTCACACGTTTAACCAGCTTGGGCTTCCATTACTTGAACAATAATCTTCAACTCTAAATAATACCTCAGCATTTGAAAGTACAAAAATGAATATTTTCAATGAAAAATATGATAAATTTCTGGAATAAGAAAATCTCCAGAAATTGTCCAAGCATCTCTATAATTTTCAATTCCCTTGCAAGGCTCATCATTTTAGTTTCTCAAATATTTTGTGTGCAGTAGATTTGTCCACACAACACCAATAGTCAAAGTACTGTCCAATACAATTCTTATGCCTAGTTTCATCTTCTTCAATCCTTTTCACACATGCCTGATATTGAAGAATTGGCTTCACACATGTCGGCTTACAATACAATAAGATAGAAATACGAGTTGGTAGTGTGCAACATTAATTTTTTTTTGTGTTTATAGACACTAGAATTTCACATACCAGTCGTATAGCACAAACATAATTGCCCATATAATCAGATCTAGATCCAGAATAGAGGCGGCATCAAGATTTGCTCAGGTATGGCATCAATAATGGCAATTTATTAGTGATATTTATCAGTCGGAGACTCCTCCAGGAAACACCAAAATGGGCGAGAAGATCTTCAAGACAAAATGCAATGCCAGACAGTTGACAAGGGTGCCAAACACAAACAAGGCTGTGTCTTTTTCTAAGTAAGCTTTACACAGATAGTTACTGGCTCACACACGCCCTTTATCTCTCACAGAAGGACAGTAACAATAGTTGGTAAAAGAAAAAAAAAACGTGCTGATATTATTAGAGACGTCTGCAGGAACGCCTGAGATCCGAAATAACTGGGCGGGCTTGACAAGTTCTTGCATGCAATTCAAGTGAGAAATGTAATTTCTTATAATTTCTTAATAAATGGAGATAGATCTACATACAATCGCATATCTATATATTGCCAGAATAGAAACCGATCTTCATTCAATTGCATATTTATAGATTGATATGAAACCTGTTGGTGTGTCTGATGCCGAGGAAGGTTTTGGCCATACACATGCCCGCATGGGATTCACATTAACATATTAAAAAAAAATCTGTTGAGGTAACACTAACACTGAAATATATTGACTATCGTATGGGAGCAGATTCGAGATTCTGTTTAGAGCAGCCTGAAATGGATTAGAAAACACAGATTGACAATAGAAAATTGCAAAACAATTTTTTTTTTTTTTTTTAGTTTGCAATTACAATAGTGTCTTGGTTATTTCAATAGTGTTTTTCTAATATTTGGGCATAGTCTTTCTTGCTGAAACAAAAAAATGCAGAAATGGAGCAGTGAAATAAGTACAGAAACAAAAACATTTCTTTTCCTTTTTTATTTTTAAATAAACTGACCAATTTACTGATGAAGTGCGCTGGTCTGTAGATCTGAAATCTCCTCTTCAGATCAGCTGAAATCTCCTCCTCAGTTCAGCGACATTATTGGAGCTCTGATACCACAATAATAACAGAAGTGTCCTCAGACACACACTTTTATTAAATAGTAAAAGAAATTACATAAGAGAATTTGCAAGAGTTTACACCCGAACTACTCAATACTCTTGCAATGAGATATATATAAGCTAAATGTCTTAACAAACTCTAGTTATGGATCACTTATTAAATAAACAAGTGTCCATTTACAATAAATGCTATCTTAACTATAATCCTAATTTTGAGCCTAAGATACGACACCTTTCTAGAGTCATATCTTTTACAACAATATTCTATTTCTAAATGTCTTCATTTATTAATTAAATATTCTAGATTATTAATTTAATATCCTAAATTAATAATCATTTTATTCTAACTTATTAAACTATGATATTTGTATTTTGGATTATCTAACAGTCTTCTTGGCACTTCTTTTGTCATAGAAAGGTTGTATCAAATCATCATCAATATCAACAACATCAACTGCCACAACCTGGTTAGTGTCTTGACACATGCCACATCATATAGAATCAACTATCTGAGCCACACTCTATCTGAGTAATCCGGGCACGATGTTGAATACATTAGGTGCTGAAAGCCACACCACGGGCTACAAGGACCATTCTTCCTAATCAAGTCACCATTTGTGACACAGGAAGAATGTTTGTCCTGGACCATTTTCCCTAATCAAGTCACTATCTATGACATAGGGAAAATGAATGTCCATGGTACATCAACATCTTGACCAACCTGGACCATTCGCCCCAATCAGGTCACCATCTCTGACACAGGGATAATGTTTGTCTATAAGCACCCTAACTATCCATGATGAAAACATATATTAGCACTATCATGGACCATTCTCCCCAACCCAATCACTATCTGTGACATAGGGAGAATGATTGTCCATGATGTAATCATATTAGCACTCCCTCTCAATGAGGGAAGACATTCACATCAATAGAGAGATTCGCTAACTAGCCAACTGGACGATGGTAAACATCTCTCAGATTCCCTAAATGTCAACAATATTCTCATCTATGTGCTGAATCCATGATGCTTCATCTACACCATGTCTCAGATGAAGTCCTGTGAGAAGCCTATGAAACCTCACTTCTTCCATGACCCGCGTCACTAGCTATGATATATTCTTCCTTTGTAGTACTGAGTGCTATAGAATTCTGCTTCCATGAATCCCGACTGATCTTGTGCTAAAGCAATATCCTTCGGTGCCCTTTATATCAATTACACTCACTGTATGTTCATAACTATGTATCTCTATAGCCTAACTCCATCACCTAGGACATATCCAATTGTACCATGATGGCACGCATGCTTTGTTGCAACCCAATGTGTTATAACCCTATAATTTATAGGATCAATTGTTGATTGTAATTCTGTCCCTTTAATGTTTTTGACTTGCAGATAGTGCTGCATTCTAAAAGAAAAGAAAAGAAAAAAATGAGAAAAGAGAAAAGAAGAGAAAAGAAAAGAAAAGAAGTGAGAAAAACAAAAAGAGGGCATAAAAGAAAATGGATAAAAGCCCCATGAAATGACAATGGCTTGATCCATACAATTTAAACATGGCCAAGTCTTTTAAATTTAAGTATCTAGGATTAGTGAATAAGCTTGGCTAAACTCTCTAACCTTAGCCAAGTAATCAGATTAGTTAGTGAAAAAATTTGACCAAACAGTCTAATGTTGGTCAAATAGCCCCTAGGTAGAGTATTTTCTTAATCCAACAGTCTAAGTTGGGCTAAAGGTGCAAATGAGTAGGTTAGGACATAGGTTATTCAACTTCATTTCAATAAAACATGTAAGATGATCAATGAAAATGCATGATTTTTTATGATGAAATGTTTTTCTAACCCCAAGGTGATAAAAATCAAAAGAAGCAGTGCGCAAAACCCATAAAAAGTCATTAAGCCTAAGTTTCTACATCACATATTGAATCACGCCCTGGGGATTAAAGATCGGGCCTAGATCTACGACTGAGT
>JASDQU010013182.1:45498-56920 GCA_032191745.1 Picea mariana
TGATCTAGTGTTAAAGAGTAGATAGGCCATTGACAAGATAAGAATAGAGTTGGGTGAGATGCCCTCGACAACCAATGAGATCATTAAGTTTTTGAACTAAAAAACCAAAGAAGAGCTGGAAGAATTGAAAGTCGAAGACAAAACAAAGACAATCCTTGAAGTAAAAAGAGTATTGACTAAAAAGGGATTAATATTGCAGTTGGAGGAAAAGGCTCAGAACATGGAAAGTGGGGTTTAGATTTTTTTAGCAAGATTGAAGCCTTATATAAAAAGGGTCTTCCCGATCTATGTGTCCTTCATGATAAATTAATGACTTTTTTCGATTACAAGCAAAAGATCACCACCATGGCCAAAGACAGTTCCAAGTTTTCAAGGATACAGGGCAACATCACGGGCAAAGCGTTCTTGGAGACTCTGCAACATGACCTTAGTATACAACATGAAATCAAACACATCTTCCTCATCAAGCCGACTTTTGCTAAATACACCGAGATGGACGAAGTGTACCGTCGATTATTGAAAGTTACCATCCCAATCACACAAAGATGGGATGAGCTGTGTGAATTGATTGAGTAAAGGTAAAGCCTCATCTAGCTCAGTGTCCAGCAAAATTAAATTCATCCGAATGACTCACCAATGGTCTTCCCTGAAATCAGCACGAGAGATTCGACACATCACCATCAGTTACTACATTTCTGCATTTTGTTAGCTAGTTAGTTAGACTCAGACTACATCATGTCCTGATCATTAATGACAGGGTCGCTGTAAACTTTTATTATAAATATTTCCAACTGAGAAGTATTGAGGGTTGTTGATCTTTATGCCCAAGCAAGCTCTAATCGTTGTAATTTTTATCAAGAGGTTATTCTAGTAATATAGAGAGAAGTTTCACAGGATTCCTACGTGTTAATTGTTGGTGAATTTTCCTCTATCTGCATAAAATTTTTTCCTTCTCAGTTATCATATTGTCTTTCTAAATCTAATCTTTAAAGAAGTTAAAGCTGCAGAATTTGCCATTGTGTACTCTGTTCTTAATCTTTTATAGATTTAAATTTTTTTCTTTTGATGTTATAACAAAAAAATTCTTAAATGTTTTTTTGTTTTAACTGATATCTCACCTTTTTCAGCAATACACCATTTTATCCCTAAAGAATCCAGCGTTAGCACCATCTCACCCTGTAAAATGAGTCTTATAAAAGCTGTGTTTAACCTATATCTTTTTAAAACAATCCCTATAGCCCAATGGAAGCGTAAGTGATATTCAACCATTTCATTTAAAAACAATCCGAACAACTCAGTTATATTCTCTCTAACTAGCCTAAAATCTTGAAAATCCAAACAAATCTAAAACTCACAGAGAGATCCCTCTTTGAAACTAGTAGGGCTAGCTCCCAGTTTCGAAGTGGTTGGTTAAGGTTACCTCTTATAGATTTCTTCTTACCTCACGACAACCTCTGGGAATTTACAGAGTGATAACACAATGTACATGCCTTATCTCAACCATGAGTTGACTTAAGGTGATTTCTACAAAAAAAATATCTGATCAAGTACATCAATGATCCAATCAACTGCCTGTACATCGTGGGATACACCAAATCTAAATCTGAAGTAGAGTCACTCAAATGCTTCAGATTTGTCATCATAGGTGTAGTCATGGACTTGTAGTCCATCATACCATATCTCTACAAGATCACAACTGTGTACTTCCTTAGTCTGAGTAATTTCTTTCCTGGCCTCTGTCGCACCTCCAATCCCTTAGAGAATACTCAATATCCTGACAGGAACAATGGATCATCCCAAAAATATCCAATCTAGGACTAACTCCTATGGAAGTGGATATGCATGTACTAAGAGTAACTCCTCCACTCTCTCTAAAATTTCTCCCTATGGAACTCTACAACTAATCCCTCTGGTTTGATGCAACTAATCCATTTGGGTTGATGCAACTACTCCCTCTAAGACTCTACAACTACTAAAATCTGATTTTGTGAGTAGCTTCTCTACTCTATGAGCAACTGCCCCCCTCGGGACTATTCCTTATGGAACTGGCTCCTCCAATATTTCTCTCTCTGCAACTTCTCCTTCTGCAGTTTCTCCATTTGGAACTGAGAGTGGCTCAATAATTGTTCCCTCTAGAGTTGGAGGTGACTTCTACTCTGTCTCTTCTCCATCTGAATGTATTACATCCTCCCTCTCTGGGACTGCCTGTACCACATGCGTTGAACTTTTACTATATCTTCTCCCTCTGCATCTCATGGCCCGAATCACACACTGGGATTGCTACACCTTCTCCCTCTAAGTCTCATACTATGTCTTCCACCTCCAATAGATCTATCACCATACCTACACTATAGTGGGTTTGACTGGTTGTATCCACGATCAATGGAATTGTCTCTGCTATCTGGTATGATCCTGTCCTAGAGGTATACTACTCCTAGAGACTTTCTCTCTCTGAGCATCATGTCTGGAAATGCCTCTCCTTGAAATCATGTTGGAAGGTATTACCCTCCATGTCTACCTTTATGCATGAACCAACTAGCTCTCTCTGATCCTTGAATCCCTCTGATTCTGCATGATCCTCTGACTCTAATTTGGTGATGAATCATTGCATGATATAATTGGTTCCCGTACCAAGTTTAGTATGAAAAACTGAGTTATACTTTATGTAAGGTAGTTAGAAAGGTAGTGGGGGGGGGGTGGGGAAGAGGGCCCATAGTGATAATAGTGGAGGACATTCAATGTAAGGTGGACTAGGTCGACTATATTATTAAATAAAGCCCACTATTGTAGTTAGATATAATAAATGTAAGAGGACTTCTTAGAAGCTTCTACTTCTAGAAGATTCCTCCTCTAGAATGTTTGTAGGTGATGGTAGTACTATATAAATAGGTTTAAGCAATGTAATGGGATATGAAGAGAAGTATTGTATTGTGGAGTAGTAGCTCAATTGGAGGATGCCCCCTCGAAGAGGAAAATGAACAGGAGAGGATCCCTTCCATAATAAGATCCAATGATGGTAGGACTATATAAAGGGGTTCAAGCAATGTAATGGGACATGAAGAGAATTATTGTATTTGGAGCTGAAGCTCAATAGGAGGATGCCCCCGAGAAGTGGCAAGTGAACAGGAGAGGATCCCTTCCATAATAGGATCCATTGTATGGTGTTTCCCTACCTCAAGGGTTTTGATATAAAAAGTGGTGGTTTTGCATATTGTTATTATATATCTATTGTGGTTCTTTTGTTTTCAGGTCTCAGGTTCTTAACACTTTAAGTGGAAAGATTCCTCACTGTCCAAGAAGGAGAGAAGATCCCTTCTCTTCCTTCACTATGAGACATACTATGCATAAAACTATTGGGATCTTGTACCAAGGAAAGTGGTTCAATTATAAGAAGATATTTTTTGGGCTCCCGTACCAGGGAAAATGACCCACTTTACAAATAGTAGATGACTCAATAATGACGTGAAAATTGTTGGACTCTCGTACCAAGGATAATGGTCGAAATTGAAAATGCAAGTTGTTAACCAGGGAAAAATGACCCAACTTACATCAATTAAAACAAGTATATGCTGAGATCACAACTTCCTTAGACATAGGGTTCAAATAGATACATACTGGAAAATTTTGCAAATCGAGAGGGTTCTTGTACTAGGGATAATGACCCTTCTTACAATGATAAACAATAATAAGTGCACAAGATACAATGTCATTTTATGAATTTAAAACTGAAGTCGAATATACAAAGTACATACCTGGTCTGTACACCAATGGATATTCTACTTGCTTGTCAATGTCATGATGATCAATGATATTCCTTGCTTTCTTGTCGTAGACTAGAAGGAAAATTGTGTTGTTGTAGATTTCTGTAGCCACCTGCCATTGCTACACTCTATAAACATACTTTTTTTCTTATGTAGTCACCTTGTACCATACACGTCTCTAACGAACTCTGCATCAACCTTGTAGCTTCTATAACTAGGGTAGTCGTTTACTTTTCTCCTGTAGTAACTTTCCTTCAACATATGACCAAAACACAAGTTTATCGATAATTATTCTAGGAAATTTGTCCTCATTTTCCTAAATATAGTGACCGTTGTAGAATAAAATTCAAATATTATCTTCTAGCAAGCAAATTTGAATTAGTGGTAGATCATAAAATGCAAACTGATTTCTTTTTCGATTGATCAACTTTCTGATGATCTTCTAAACTTTTCTTTTATTTTAGCATGCAACTATGACATGTATTCATGGGTGGTATGCATGCCAATGCATGTAATTCACTAGATATGCTAGACAACAGTAAGTAAAAAACCTCATTATTATTTTTGGGTACAAGTGTATTTGTGCATAGATACAATTTGGATAAGCTATGTATGCAATTTGTGAGCACTCACATAACCCAAGTTTCAAAACTTGTGCAACCTTACTTCTTCTTAATAGATCTAAACATGATCATAGTTATGTATACAGTGGCATAATACCTTTGTCTAGAAATACACTACTGTCACTTTCAACACGTGTTGTCCTAACATTGTCACAATAGTCCTTGACACGTCTGACAATCCTGAAACTTCAATCTTGGATTTCATCATGAACAAGTTCTTGAGCATGTTGAACTAGACTTGACATATAATGATAAGTTTGGCAATGACAAACTTGCCAAAAGATTGACCTCAAGACATAAGTAATAATGAGAATCTCTTTGTTGTCATAAATAATAATGAGATTCTCCTTGTTGTCAACCAATGTCTTGGTTGTCTGAAATGCTCTTGAACTGCTAGCACAAAAATTTACGACTGGAAACTTCAAGCAACTATTGTTGTTGCAAAAATGGAATACTTGGTAATCCTTTAGATCTATCAACCTGATGTAACACCTGTGGGTACCTTCAGTAGGAATCATAACAAGGAATACGCTTATGGCCTAGCTCTAAGGTCTCTCAAAATTGTGGTTGGGTCTGTGGGACCTCTTCGAGCCTGTGGCCATGCTTTAATATCCCCCTTAAGACCACGAAAGGGTTCTAGTGTCCTCTAGGACCTACGATTGGGGCTTAAATCCCCTCCCTTTATGTTGTAGATAGGGCTCAACATGTGTGACCTATCGTTAGAGCCTTAAACAAGCTTGTGACTAGGATAAAAGGGAATTATTTAGACTTGCAATTAGGGCTACCATCCCTTAAACCATTTCGTTGCCTCTTGAAACCTTCTTGAAGGTGTTGTAGTTTACTTTAAAATAGTTCATTCAAAAACTATCTCTGAAATTGTGCAATGGAAGATATGATAGCTCTGATACCATGTTGTTTTTTTAGATTTAGATCTAATTATTAATTTCTTATGATAATGTTAACCATATTTACGCCTTTTACATCATAAACTAACCATACACTGAAACATACAACTAATTGGCAATGGAAATAAACAAGAATCACCATGCACAAAATACACAAGAAATACCCTGGTAAAACCCCAACAGGGGGAAATCCAAACAACCTTTCTCTAAATTTTTTTTGTGCCAAATCTGAATACATTACAAATATTTCCCAGCCAAACCATGCTCTTCAAGAGAGATAGAGCAACCAGAAATACACCAACATAATAAACCAAGATAAATGCCCCAAGAGACCTTCGTTGAACTCTTGCTGCAACTTCCTCACAACTGCGGTTTCCTTCTTTTAGCTCAACAAAATTCTTATGTACAAATGAGGTGAGACATCCCTTTATTTATATTGGAGAGATGACCTTTCAAGAGGCACATTTTCGTGAGGTGTCTTTTTGATGGGGACACCTGTTCCTTTAGGTCAATAATCAAATATTAATTTAATACCTTTTGGTAGGGATGAATTTTACAAGTACACATATTCTTTTCTAGAATATTATTTTTCGAATATATACATTATGAAGACCGACCATAGTTACAAAAATTCAACACCCTCATAGAATAAGTAGGGAAAAGGTGGTGCCGACCTGTAGAAAAAAGGGTAGATCAAGGATGGAAAGCCTCAAGACAACCGGTATAAACCACAAATAATGAAGGACAATGGGAAGACAAATAAAGACATTGGGAAGTGGTGAAATTTCCATAATATGCCCTGGAATAACACCATTGAATGTACCTCAAAGTAGTCATTGGTGGCCGAGGTGAAATCCTATGGATCAGCTGTGGCTCCAACTCTGAGTCAGAAATAGAAAAAGGGAGATAGATCATTGACGCAACACCCAATGCCACTGTTTCTACCACCAAGATCCAGCCTAGTGAACCGGATGAACCAGAGGAAGGTGAGTGCCTCTTTCATTCACATATGTGGGTGAAGGGTACTCCGATACACTTCATCGTTGATAGTGGTAGCCAGAAGAACCTCTTCTCAGCAAAGGTCATCAAGCGGTTGGATCTGCCAACAACACCACACCCACGGTCATACACCATCGGATTTCTCCTCCAAGGGAGAGATCTCCACTTTGACCAACCGTGTCTCCTGCCCTACAAAATCAAGCCCTTCAAAGATGAGGTATTGTGTGATGTCACCCCCCTTGAAGTTTCTGATGTTCTTTTGGGCCAAAATTATTTATGGAAACTTCATGTTGTATGCAAGTCTAGGCCTCATTGTGTTATTATTACTTTGGATAGGAAATTGTATAGGATACCTGAGGTAGTCCCACCTACTTCCATTTCCTTGATCTCTGCCAACCATTGCAAGAAGGTTATCTGTTAGACCAGGAAGTTTGTATTCTTCGTGATTCACACTCAAAGTGAGTGGAAGGTTGCAACCACATCCATGGCCTTCGTGACAGGTCTCTCCATGTAGCAGAAGCAAGTGGATAAGGTTGTGGAAGAATACAAAGACATATTCTTCTCACCCACTAGGGTACCTCTGCACTATTAGGTCAAGAACTCAATTGATTTGACCCTCGATGCAACGTTACCCAACGGGCCAGTCTATCATTGCTCTCTATCAGAAAATGAGGAAATCAAGTGTCATATCCAAGAGATCCTCAAAAAGTGGCACATCCGACCAATATCATCACCTTGTGGGAGCCAAATCATGCTTGTGTAGAATAAATATGGGACTTGGTGACTCTGCATTGATTATTGGACCCTAAATAAAATCACAGTTAGGAATTGGTACCCAATTCCTTGAATTGACGATCTCCTTGACCAACTCAAGGGGTCCAAATACTTTAGTATGATTGATATAAAGTCTGACTACCACCAAGTCCCAATAGAGCAGACTGATCTATGGAGGACTGCCTTCAATTCCAAAGAAGGTATTTTTGAATGGTTGGTCATGCCCTTTGGATTGAAAAATTCCCCAACAAATTTCATGATGATGATGGAAAATATCTTGAGGTCTTTAAACAATTCTTTTTTGGTGGTGTATTTGGATGACATCCTCATCTTGAACAAGATTTGGGAAGAACACTTGCAGGATATTCAACAGGTTGTGCACACTCTATCACAACACAAGCTATATGCAAATTTGGAAAAATGATCCTTCAACATGAACAGGGTCCAATACCTAGGATACATTTTTTATGAGAATAGGTTTCATTTCGATCCAGCCAAGATCTAGGTCATTCATGAGTGGCTAGCCCCGACCACACTCATTGATCTTCGGAGCTTCTTAGGCCTTGCCAATTTCTATCATAGGTTTGTGTTAGGATTCTCCCACATTGCATTGGCCCTTGGAAAAGTGACCATGGGTGGTGGAAAGGAAAAAATTGTGTGGGACCAGTTGCAACAAAAAGCATTCGATGATTTGAAGCAGTGCTTGTGCTCAACCCCAATGCTCTCATTACTCGAACTGCAACAACCTTATGAGATTGAGACATATTCTTAAAACTATATGGTGGGTGCAGTTATCACTCAACATGGACATCCCATGGCCTATCATAGTGAGACACTATAATATATCATTCATAAGTACCCTACTGACAACAAAGAAATGTACTCCATTGTACATGCTTGTCACTAGTGGAGGAATTACATTCGTGGGAAGGAGAGAGTCATCCACACTGATCATAATCCTTTGCAGTTCATGCAGACACAAGGAAACTTGTACACATACTTGCAACAGTTCCATATCAACATCAATAATAAGATAGGGAGCGCCAACCACATCACTGACAACCTCCTTCAAACAAGCAGGGAAATGACTGTGATTTCATGGTTGTTGATCAATTTTCCAAGATGGCGATTATGGTCGCCTGCAAGAAGAGAATCAAAGTGGAGGACACCACCAAGATATTCTTTGAACGAGTCTGGGTACATTTTGGAATACCACAAACCATCAAATCAAATTGGGACAACAAGTTCCTCAACACATTTTGGTCGAGCATCTAGTCAATGCTAGACACTAAGCTCACCAAATCCACGTCCTTTCACCCCTAAACAGACGGCCAAACCAAGGTCATCAATAGGATGATCGTGCATATTTTTCACATGTACAATTCCAAGAATCTGCACACATGGGATGAGAGTATTCCCTATGTTCAACATAGTTACAATAGATCCATACATAGCTCAATCATCGACAACCAATTTTAGGTGGGGTTGGGATTTCAACCATTGGGTCCCAAGGATGTTACACTACCCCTTGTGTCCACATAGAAAGAATCGCCCCATGCTTAAACCAAAGTCAACAAAGCCACTTGATTCATTGAATGAATCCATCACATCCCCCAATAGGTTCAGGATATTTTGTAGAAGTCCAATTCCAAGTAATGGAAGCACCATGATCAACATCGGGTGCCCCACAAGTTTCAGGTGGGCGATAAAGTTTGGTTGCATTTACAAAAATAATTCTTTACAGGATCCCATCAAAAGATTTTCCCACTCTTATATGGACCTTACGCCATCACCAAGTTTGTGGTTGAAAATTATTTGGAGCTCAACATTCCCCCCTTCCTTGGCTTGTACCTAGTGTTTAATGTTGACCTCCTTCGGCCATACTTTCCACCATTGTTGGACACGTCAGAGATAAAAAAACAATTGACATTGACAGATCTCAACCATGACTGCATAGAAAATGCATCCACTGATCATATCATGGACACATAGGCCATGGGTACTTGCTAATGGAAGCTTCAACTTTATCGTGTTGTCAAAGTGGGATAACTCTTGCACCAAGGCAAGTGGCTCACTTGAGGCCAAATTCAGCAGAAATTTCCTCATTTTATGGGGGAAATAAACGCAATGGATACCATTTCTTCCAAAGGGAGGAAAATTAATCTAGGTTGATATTGGTGGCCACCCACCTCTTCCAACTGGCTCACATATAGTTTTCATCTCGGCAGTGTTTTTTCTAGTTTTTTGGGTCCTAAATTTTCGGGGTTGTTTTGAGGCCCTAAACAACGTTTTTTTTATCTCACCATAGTCACACTGTAAAATTGGTAAGATTATTATGGAAAAATGTGTATTCCTCGAATAGACCTTTCCAATGGGCTATCGTATGCCTAAAACAAAGATCGTATGTAAAAGTTACGACTTCGGGAAGTTGATGTACCAACTTACCCCATCGGTGCCCACATGAATTTTGGTGCTTTATATCCTAGGGTTACATTTTTGGATGTATAGGGTTTTATGATTACTTATTGATGCTAAAAATGCATGGATCCCTCATTGTAATTTTCTTAGGAGAATGCACGTATCTTCCACATCTCTTCTCAGAGATTAGCTACCACCATTCGAGCAAGATTGTTTCATTCTGAATTTTACAGTTTCAACATATTTGTTTATTGAATAGAGGTTAATTTTCACTATATCTCTGTTATTGGTATATTTGTATTAGTGCTATAGATCTATGTTTCATTTCTTTCCACTCATAAATCTAGATAACATGTATCCTTAGGTTGGGAAAGATAAATTTTGTCCTTGGTTTCCAAAACTTGGAGGTGAAGAAAATAATGCAAGTATTTTAAGTATATCATTTCACACTTCTTTTTAAGACTACATTTCACATGATTTAGAATTTTGTTGTCACTACCAATTAGTATAAACTCATAAACTTGAATGACAAGTATGATAATATGGTCACCTTTTGGCTTGCTATGGACATTAGGGTTAGAGTCGTTGCATCTAGAAAATCTAGAGTCAAGAAGTAATGAAGCCATATTTCCATACCAAGCCTGATGAGATTTCTTGATGCCATAGAGTGATTTATTAGGAAACAAACAAGGCTAGTGTCACTCTGAACAAATCCTAGAGGTTGTTCCATATAAATTCAATATTGCAAATCCTTTTGAAAGAAGGTATATTTGACATCCATTTGATGGACCTCCCATCAGTATGAATCTACAAGGAAAACAACAAGGAATATGGAATTCATTTTGGCAATAATGTGTTTGCATAATTTTTTCAATGACTAGTTTAGGTGGCCACGCCTCTCATGCCAAAGTCCACTCTTGTCATCACTATGATAAATAACAATTGAATGAACCAAACATGACCCAAAGTTGTAAAACTTGTACAACCTTGTTGTATCATATAGTATTCTTGATGCTACAATATGGTGAGGATCCTTTAAGTTCTTGATTGCAACTTGGTGAGGAGAAAAACATATGTTTTTTCCTTCACTGGAATACACGATTAGATAAATAAGAACAAGTTTGGATGAGATACCAAGAACACATATTACATCATCAAAGTGATCATCATCTAGCTAAATTATTCTTGATCCTACAACATCTGGAGATCTATCATCACCAACAAATATTTGTTTGTTGTTACATTGATTAAGAGTAGAAAAAATGGCTTTATCCTTAGTCATATGATCAAACTCTCTTGAACCAACAATCCACTCATTTGAAGAACTAGAATTTGATCATTGAAATAAAAACCATAAGCAAATAGAACATCTTTGTTTGAGGAATGAGGCAAAGATTTATCCCACTAATGGTTATTCTTCTTCATGGTTTTTCAAGGGATTTCATATTCTTGAAGCAATGTGGTTCTTGGTGACCATCTTTGTTAGAAATAATCATAAGTCCTAAATAGACCACAACAACCATTTAGTTATGATATGGTTGTAAGGTCATTATATTGAAATGTATTATAAATGTACCATTGATGTACATATGAATTAATTCAGGTTTGTTCATTTTCTGCCATGTTTCCATCTTCTTGATTTTCTTGGTTTATCATTTTCTTGCTCCTTGTTTTTATCATGATTCTTGCTCGTCATTGTATAATGTGGTATTAGACCACCTTTGGTCTTAAGGGCCTGGTAATATTGATATCCATGATAGTTTTTCCATGGAGGTGAAGTGCAGTGAGATTGTGTAGCGAAGGAGTGGAATGGGATCAATTGACACATACTAGAGAAAATGGATACGAGTGATGAAAATTACGTTTTCATAAAATAGACACCACCAACAAATGTTGTGTCCAATATAGAAATGTTGAATCTTAAAGTTGTTCTTTAAATTAC
>JASDQU010013182.1:56940-69674 GCA_032191745.1 Picea mariana
GGGGAAGAGGGCCCATAGTGATAATAGT
Source organism: Picea mariana (assembly GCA_032191745.1). Classification (NCBI taxonomy): domain Eukaryota; kingdom Viridiplantae; phylum Streptophyta; class Pinopsida; order Pinales; family Pinaceae; genus Picea; species Picea mariana. The sequence goes on from JASDQU010013182.1 coordinate 56,969, forward strand.
GGAGGACATTCAATGTAAGGTGGACTAGGTCGACTATATTATTAAATAAAGCCCACTATTGTAGTTAGATATAATAAATGTAAGAGGACTTCTTAGAAGCTTCTACTTCTAGAAGATTCCTCCTCTAGAATGTTTGTAGGTGATGGTAGTACTATATAAATAGGTTTAAGCAATGTAATGGGATATGAAGAGAAGTATTGTATTGTGGAGTAGTAGCTCAATTGGAGGATGCCCCCTCGAAGAGGAAAATGAACAGGAGAGGATCCCTTCCATAATAAGATCCAATGATGGTAGGACTATATAAAGGGGTTCAAGCAATGTAATGGGACATGAAGAGAATTATTGTATTTGGAGCTGAAGCTCAATAGGAGGATGCCCCCGAGAAGTGGCAAGTGAACAGGAGAGGATCCCTTCCATAATAGGATCCATTGTATGGTGTTTCCCTACCTCAAGGGTTTTGATATAAAAAGTGGTGGTTTTGCATATTGTTATTATATATCTATTGTGGTTCTTTTGTTTTCAGGTCTCAGGTTCTTAACACTTTAAGTGGAAAGATTCCTCACTGTCCAAGAAGGAGAGAAGATCCCTTCTCTTCCTTCACTATGAGACATACTATGCATAAAACTATTGGGATCTTGTACCAAGGAAAGTGGTTCAATTATAAGAAGATATTTTTTGGGCTCCCGTACCAGGGAAAATGACCCACTTTACAAATAGTAGATGACTCAATAATGACGTGAAAATTGTTGGACTCTCGTACCAAGGATAATGGTCGAAATTGAAAATGCAAGTTGTTAACCAGGGAAAAATGACCCAACTTACATCAATTAAAACAAGTATATGCTGAGATCACAACTTCCTTAGACATAGGGTTCAAATAGATACATACTGGAAAATTTTGCAAATCGAGAGGGTTCTTGTACTAGGGATAATGACCCTTCTTACAATGATAAACAATAATAAGTGCACAAGATACAATGTCATTTTATGAATTTAAAACTGAAGTCGAATATACAAAGTACATACCTGGTCTGTACACCAATGGATATTCTACTTGCTTGTCAATGTCATGATGATCAATGATATTCCTTGCTTTCTTGTCGTAGACTAGAAGGAAAATTGTGTTGTTGTAGATTTCTGTAGCCACCTGCCATTGCTACACTCTATAAACATACTTTTTTTCTTATGTAGTCACCTTGTACCATACACGTCTCTAACGAACTCTGCATCAACCTTGTAGCTTCTATAACTAGGGTAGTCGTTTACTTTTCTCCTGTAGTAACTTTCCTTCAACATATGACCAAAACACAAGTTTATCGATAATTATTCTAGGAAATTTGTCCTCATTTTCCTAAATATAGTGACCGTTGTAGAATAAAATTCAAATATTATCTTCTAGCAAGCAAATTTGAATTAGTGGTAGATCATAAAATGCAAACTGATTTCTTTTTCGATTGATCAACTTTCTGATGATCTTCTAAACTTTTCTTTTATTTTAGCATGCAACTATGACATGTATTCATGGGTGGTATGCATGCCAATGCATGTAATTCACTAGATATGCTAGACAACAGTAAGTAAAAAACCTCATTATTATTTTTGGGTACAAGTGTATTTGTGCATAGATACAATTTGGATAAGCTATGTATGCAATTTGTGAGCACTCACATAACCCAAGTTTCAAAACTTGTGCAACCTTACTTCTTCTTAATAGATCTAAACATGATCATAGTTATGTATACAGTGGCATAATACCTTTGTCTAGAAATACACTACTGTCACTTTCAACACGTGTTGTCCTAACATTGTCACAATAGTCCTTGACACGTCTGACAATCCTGAAACTTCAATCTTGGATTTCATCATGAACAAGTTCTTGAGCATGTTGAACTAGACTTGACATATAATGATAAGTTTGGCAATGACAAACTTGCCAAAAGATTGACCTCAAGACATAAGTAATAATGAGAATCTCTTTGTTGTCATAAATAATAATGAGATTCTCCTTGTTGTCAACCAATGTCTTGGTTGTCTGAAATGCTCTTGAACTGCTAGCACAAAAATTTACGACTGGAAACTTCAAGCAACTATTGTTGTTGCAAAAATGGAATACTTGGTAATCCTTTAGATCTATCAACCTGATGTAACACCTGTGGGTACCTTCAGTAGGAATCATAACAAGGAATACGCTTATGGCCTAGCTCTAAGGTCTCTCAAAATTGTGGTTGGGTCTGTGGGACCTCTTCGAGCCTGTGGCCATGCTTTAATATCCCCCTTAAGACCACGAAAGGGTTCTAGTGTCCTCTAGGACCTACGATTGGGGCTTAAATCCCCTCCCTTTATGTTGTAGATAGGGCTCAACATGTGTGACCTATCGTTAGAGCCTTAAACAAGCTTGTGACTAGGATAAAAGGGAATTATTTAGACTTGCAATTAGGGCTACCATCCCTTAAACCATTTCGTTGCCTCTTGAAACCTTCTTGAAGGTGTTGTAGTTTACTTTAAAATAGTTCATTCAAAAACTATCTCTGAAATTGTGCAATGGAAGATATGATAGCTCTGATACCATGTTGTTTTTTTAGATTTAGATCTAATTATTAATTTCTTATGATAATGTTAACCATATTTACGCCTTTTACATCATAAACTAACCATACACTGAAACATACAACTAATTGGCAATGGAAATAAACAAGAATCACCATGCACAAAATACACAAGAAATACCCTGGTAAAACCCCAACAGGGGGAAATCCAAACAACCTTTCTCTAAATTTTTTTTGTGCCAAATCTGAATACATTACAAATATTTCCCAGCCAAACCATGCTCTTCAAGAGAGATAGAGCAACCAGAAATACACCAACATAATAAACCAAGATAAATGCCCCAAGAGACCTTCGTTGAACTCTTGCTGCAACTTCCTCACAACTGCGGTTTCCTTCTTTTAGCTCAACAAAATTCTTATGTACAAATGAGGTGAGACATCCCTTTATTTATATTGGAGAGATGACCTTTCAAGAGGCACATTTTCGTGAGGTGTCTTTTTGATGGGGACACCTGTTCCTTTAGGTCAATAATCAAATATTAATTTAATACCTTTTGGTAGGGATGAATTTTACAAGTACACATATTCTTTTCTAGAATATTATTTTTCGAATATATACATTATGAAGACCGACCATAGTTACAAAAATTCAACACCCTCATAGAATAAGTAGGGAAAAGGTGGTGCCGACCTGTAGAAAAAAGGGTAGATCAAGGATGGAAAGCCTCAAGACAACCGGTATAAACCACAAATAATGAAGGACAATGGGAAGACAAATAAAGACATTGGGAAGTGGTGAAATTTCCATAATATGCCCTGGAATAACACCATTGAATGTACCTCAAAGTAGTCATTGGTGGCCGAGGTGAAATCCTATGGATCAGCTGTGGCTCCAACTCTGAGTCAGAAATAGAAAAAGGGAGATAGATCATTGACGCAACACCCAATGCCACTGTTTCTACCACCAAGATCCAGCCTAGTGAACCGGATGAACCAGAGGAAGGTGAGTGCCTCTTTCATTCACATATGTGGGTGAAGGGTACTCCGATACACTTCATCGTTGATAGTGGTAGCCAGAAGAACCTCTTCTCAGCAAAGGTCATCAAGCGGTTGGATCTGCCAACAACACCACACCCACGGTCATACACCATCGGATTTCTCCTCCAAGGGAGAGATCTCCACTTTGACCAACCGTGTCTCCTGCCCTACAAAATCAAGCCCTTCAAAGATGAGGTATTGTGTGATGTCACCCCCCTTGAAGTTTCTGATGTTCTTTTGGGCCAAAATTATTTATGGAAACTTCATGTTGTATGCAAGTCTAGGCCTCATTGTGTTATTATTACTTTGGATAGGAAATTGTATAGGATACCTGAGGTAGTCCCACCTACTTCCATTTCCTTGATCTCTGCCAACCATTGCAAGAAGGTTATCTGTTAGACCAGGAAGTTTGTATTCTTCGTGATTCACACTCAAAGTGAGTGGAAGGTTGCAACCACATCCATGGCCTTCGTGACAGGTCTCTCCATGTAGCAGAAGCAAGTGGATAAGGTTGTGGAAGAATACAAAGACATATTCTTCTCACCCACTAGGGTACCTCTGCACTATTAGGTCAAGAACTCAATTGATTTGACCCTCGATGCAACGTTACCCAACGGGCCAGTCTATCATTGCTCTCTATCAGAAAATGAGGAAATCAAGTGTCATATCCAAGAGATCCTCAAAAAGTGGCACATCCGACCAATATCATCACCTTGTGGGAGCCAAATCATGCTTGTGTAGAATAAATATGGGACTTGGTGACTCTGCATTGATTATTGGACCCTAAATAAAATCACAGTTAGGAATTGGTACCCAATTCCTTGAATTGACGATCTCCTTGACCAACTCAAGGGGTCCAAATACTTTAGTATGATTGATATAAAGTCTGACTACCACCAAGTCCCAATAGAGCAGACTGATCTATGGAGGACTGCCTTCAATTCCAAAGAAGGTATTTTTGAATGGTTGGTCATGCCCTTTGGATTGAAAAATTCCCCAACAAATTTCATGATGATGATGGAAAATATCTTGAGGTCTTTAAACAATTCTTTTTTGGTGGTGTATTTGGATGACATCCTCATCTTGAACAAGATTTGGGAAGAACACTTGCAGGATATTCAACAGGTTGTGCACACTCTATCACAACACAAGCTATATGCAAATTTGGAAAAATGATCCTTCAACATGAACAGGGTCCAATACCTAGGATACATTTTTTATGAGAATAGGTTTCATTTCGATCCAGCCAAGATCTAGGTCATTCATGAGTGGCTAGCCCCGACCACACTCATTGATCTTCGGAGCTTCTTAGGCCTTGCCAATTTCTATCATAGGTTTGTGTTAGGATTCTCCCACATTGCATTGGCCCTTGGAAAAGTGACCATGGGTGGTGGAAAGGAAAAAATTGTGTGGGACCAGTTGCAACAAAAAGCATTCGATGATTTGAAGCAGTGCTTGTGCTCAACCCCAATGCTCTCATTACTCGAACTGCAACAACCTTATGAGATTGAGACATATTCTTAAAACTATATGGTGGGTGCAGTTATCACTCAACATGGACATCCCATGGCCTATCATAGTGAGACACTATAATATATCATTCATAAGTACCCTACTGACAACAAAGAAATGTACTCCATTGTACATGCTTGTCACTAGTGGAGGAATTACATTCGTGGGAAGGAGAGAGTCATCCACACTGATCATAATCCTTTGCAGTTCATGCAGACACAAGGAAACTTGTACACATACTTGCAACAGTTCCATATCAACATCAATAATAAGATAGGGAGCGCCAACCACATCACTGACAACCTCCTTCAAACAAGCAGGGAAATGACTGTGATTTCATGGTTGTTGATCAATTTTCCAAGATGGCGATTATGGTCGCCTGCAAGAAGAGAATCAAAGTGGAGGACACCACCAAGATATTCTTTGAACGAGTCTGGGTACATTTTGGAATACCACAAACCATCAAATCAAATTGGGACAACAAGTTCCTCAACACATTTTGGTCGAGCATCTAGTCAATGCTAGACACTAAGCTCACCAAATCCACGTCCTTTCACCCCTAAACAGACGGCCAAACCAAGGTCATCAATAGGATGATCGTGCATATTTTTCACATGTACAATTCCAAGAATCTGCACACATGGGATGAGAGTATTCCCTATGTTCAACATAGTTACAATAGATCCATACATAGCTCAATCATCGACAACCAATTTTAGGTGGGGTTGGGATTTCAACCATTGGGTCCCAAGGATGTTACACTACCCCTTGTGTCCACATAGAAAGAATCGCCCCATGCTTAAACCAAAGTCAACAAAGCCACTTGATTCATTGAATGAATCCATCACATCCCCCAATAGGTTCAGGATATTTTGTAGAAGTCCAATTCCAAGTAATGGAAGCACCATGATCAACATCGGGTGCCCCACAAGTTTCAGGTGGGCGATAAAGTTTGGTTGCATTTACAAAAATAATTCTTTACAGGATCCCATCAAAAGATTTTCCCACTCTTATATGGACCTTACGCCATCACCAAGTTTGTGGTTGAAAATTATTTGGAGCTCAACATTCCCCCCTTCCTTGGCTTGTACCTAGTGTTTAATGTTGACCTCCTTCGGCCATACTTTCCACCATTGTTGGACACGTCAGAGATAAAAAAACAATTGACATTGACAGATCTCAACCATGACTGCATAGAAAATGCATCCACTGATCATATCATGGACACATAGGCCATGGGTACTTGCTAATGGAAGCTTCAACTTTATCGTGTTGTCAAAGTGGGATAACTCTTGCACCAAGGCAAGTGGCTCACTTGAGGCCAAATTCAGCAGAAATTTCCTCATTTTATGGGGGAAATAAACGCAATGGATACCATTTCTTCCAAAGGGAGGAAAATTAATCTAGGTTGATATTGGTGGCCACCCACCTCTTCCAACTGGCTCACATATAGTTTTCATCTCGGCAGTGTTTTTTCTAGTTTTTTGGGTCCTAAATTTTCGGGGTTGTTTTGAGGCCCTAAACAACGTTTTTTTTATCTCACCATAGTCACACTGTAAAATTGGTAAGATTATTATGGAAAAATGTGTATTCCTCGAATAGACCTTTCCAATGGGCTATCGTATGCCTAAAACAAAGATCGTATGTAAAAGTTACGACTTCGGGAAGTTGATGTACCAACTTACCCCATCGGTGCCCACATGAATTTTGGTGCTTTATATCCTAGGGTTACATTTTTGGATGTATAGGGTTTTATGATTACTTATTGATGCTAAAAATGCATGGATCCCTCATTGTAATTTTCTTAGGAGAATGCACGTATCTTCCACATCTCTTCTCAGAGATTAGCTACCACCATTCGAGCAAGATTGTTTCATTCTGAATTTTACAGTTTCAACATATTTGTTTATTGAATAGAGGTTAATTTTCACTATATCTCTGTTATTGGTATATTTGTATTAGTGCTATAGATCTATGTTTCATTTCTTTCCACTCATAAATCTAGATAACATGTATCCTTAGGTTGGGAAAGATAAATTTTGTCCTTGGTTTCCAAAACTTGGAGGTGAAGAAAATAATGCAAGTATTTTAAGTATATCATTTCACACTTCTTTTTAAGACTACATTTCACATGATTTAGAATTTTGTTGTCACTACCAATTAGTATAAACTCATAAACTTGAATGACAAGTATGATAATATGGTCACCTTTTGGCTTGCTATGGACATTAGGGTTAGAGTCGTTGCATCTAGAAAATCTAGAGTCAAGAAGTAATGAAGCCATATTTCCATACCAAGCCTGATGAGATTTCTTGATGCCATAGAGTGATTTATTAGGAAACAAACAAGGCTAGTGTCACTCTGAACAAATCCTAGAGGTTGTTCCATATAAATTCAATATTGCAAATCCTTTTGAAAGAAGGTATATTTGACATCCATTTGATGGACCTCCCATCAGTATGAATCTACAAGGAAAACAACAAGGAATATGGAATTCATTTTGGCAATAATGTGTTTGCATAATTTTTTCAATGACTAGTTTAGGTGGCCACGCCTCTCATGCCAAAGTCCACTCTTGTCATCACTATGATAAATAACAATTGAATGAACCAAACATGACCCAAAGTTGTAAAACTTGTACAACCTTGTTGTATCATATAGTATTCTTGATGCTACAATATGGTGAGGATCCTTTAAGTTCTTGATTGCAACTTGGTGAGGAGAAAAACATATGTTTTTTCCTTCACTGGAATACACGATTAGATAAATAAGAACAAGTTTGGATGAGATACCAAGAACACATATTACATCATCAAAGTGATCATCATCTAGCTAAATTATTCTTGATCCTACAACATCTGGAGATCTATCATCACCAACAAATATTTGTTTGTTGTTACATTGATTAAGAGTAGAAAAAATGGCTTTATCCTTAGTCATATGATCAAACTCTCTTGAACCAACAATCCACTCATTTGAAGAACTAGAATTTGATCATTGAAATAAAAACCATAAGCAAATAGAACATCTTTGTTTGAGGAATGAGGCAAAGATTTATCCCACTAATGGTTATTCTTCTTCATGGTTTTTCAAGGGATTTCATATTCTTGAAGCAATGTGGTTCTTGGTGACCATCTTTGTTAGAAATAATCATAAGTCCTAAATAGACCACAACAACCATTTAGTTATGATATGGTTGTAAGGTCATTATATTGAAATGTATTATAAATGTACCATTGATGTACATATGAATTAATTCAGGTTTGTTCATTTTCTGCCATGTTTCCATCTTCTTGATTTTCTTGGTTTATCATTTTCTTGCTCCTTGTTTTTATCATGATTCTTGCTCGTCATTGTATAATGTGGTATTAGACCACCTTTGGTCTTAAGGGCCTGGTAATATTGATATCCATGATAGTTTTTCCATGGAGGTGAAGTGCAGTGAGATTGTGTAGCGAAGGAGTGGAATGGGATCAATTGACACATACTAGAGAAAATGGATACGAGTGATGAAAATTACGTTTTCATAAAATAGACACCACCAACAAATGTTGTGTCCAATATAGAAATGTTGAATCTTAAAGTTGTTCTTTAAATTACGAGGAGGATATAGTAGATCTAATTTATTGGTGTTGCAATCAACATGTCGAATATAATTGTTGTATGTTATGGATGTGTTGTGGCCACAACAACCCCCCTTTACTTTTTCTTGTAAAAGTAAAAGGAAAGGCCCTCCCTACTAAAATTTCAAACCTATTATCTAATCCTCTACTACTTGAGCCTAATGTCATTTGTTTTCCTACATTGATGGAGTTGCCGATTTATCTTGATAGATGATTGTCTTTGATGAGTGTTGACTTTTCCTTTCAATCTGATGATTTCAAATGTCTTCATGATGCTTATAGACCTATGATGTTTCGTTGACATTTGTGTGGTGGAATTGATATGCCATCTGCTAACCTTTTGTTGATTCTGAAATGCTTGGTGATCTTATGTGACTGCAAGGTTTGTTCTATTGCATGTCCTGATTGACTAAATCAAACTATGGATCTTCCTACTAGGATGTTTGTGCTTCATGTTTTTGTCTTTGTGATTTAGTATGAAAATTCTACTCACCTATTTCTAACTCTAACTCTAAATCGCATACTAGATTATCCTTCTTTTGAGTTGAGGCTTGGCACATGTAGTTTCAGGAAACTCATCTAAAACCACCATGTTCTCGTTGAATAAACCAAGAACTATATTATAAAATAGCTTAAAGGAAGGGAGCACAATGTTTATTGTAATAGCAAGTCTTATTTTGATCGCATGGATGATATAATTCTTGTTGTTTTGCAGGAGCAGGTTTGCAAGGACACTTCATCTGCATGACCACTCTAGCCTTGAGAGGCCTGTGGGGGAATCTCTGGATCCTTGTCCACAACCTATACCTTGATTATTGTCATGGTTTCTCCTTTCCTTGAAGTGGATTACTTTCTCTTGTAGTTTCCTCAAGGTCCGAAGCCTCCAAGGCTATCAAACCCATCTTTCCCACAAGCCTATCCTTGAACCTCTTCTTATTGTTTTATGTTGGGTCTTATATTAGGCTTAACCAACGCAAAAATCCCATTCCCACTCTTGATTGTGATTCCTTGTTGAGTTGTCTCCTGATTCTTGTTATCTACCAGTCACATTCACCCATAGTGTCTGACATAGTGACCTTTTCCTAGACTTGGTTGTGCAACTGCTCTTTGCGATCTGAGCATATGCACCCTGTGAGAGGTGTATGTTGATTGGATTAGGTTGTGGTTTGTACTTGGTTGGAGTTGATGTTTTGTATATACTTGTCACTACTGGCAACATTAAATCATTGCATGAAGCATCATCCTTTCTCTTTCATCGCTCCTCCTTTGCTTCATCTTGATCGCCACATCATCAATCGCCATTTGAACCTACTCCTCTCCACGATTCCTGTTTTATTGAATCCTACCCTATACGCCTTTTTCTAAATTGTTTCTTCTAGGTGAAGAACCCTGACCAGTGGAACCTAAGGGACATGGAACCTTGACTTGTCTAAATGCCTCTAATTTTCCTAATTTATATTTATTTTGGTTTTATTTTATTTTTGTAAATATTCTTATATGTATTTATTTTATTTTTGTACATTTTTTAATTTTAATTTCATTTTAATTTTGTTATTTTTGTAAATATTCATATATATATATATATATATATATATATATATTATTTTATGTATTTTTATTTTTAATTATTTTTGTTAACCATGTATGTTTAATAAACCAATTATACTTTACCAATTAACTTGTAGATATGTTTACCCTTTTTATTTTACCCCTTTCCCACCTAAACTCAAACGTATTACTCCAGGCCCTACTTTCTAGGGATTTCATATATTATAGGGATTTCCTATTTTTTAAGGATTTTCTATTTTCTAGGGATTTCTAGAAATCGCATTAACCTATATTTCAAACCCTATTCCCAAAATACATTGAAAGTATAGAAAAATATATTATTTTTTATTGCAATATTAATTTAATATTAATAATGAAAAGTGTGCAAAGGAAAGGGAAATAATTAAATGTTTTTTTAAGACGGAAAATGGTTTAAAAATAATTTATAAATTTGTTTAATACTTGATGGTCGAGATTGGATCGCCAACGTTGTCGTTAGTGACTCAACTCAAGTTTTACCACACCTACCCCCATTCTCGACGAATCGACCATCATATCACCTTACCATTTGAAATAGTATTTGAATACCCCTGAAAAAATGTTCTCACATACCATGTAATGTTATTTTTATAAAATGACATGCACACATGAGATGGTGATCGTCAAAAGTTTTAATTTGAAGGTTGTCAATGATTGAGTTAAGTTGTCATCATCAATGAAATTTTAAGTGAGGTGTGAATGAGTCCATAGGAAATACCGATGATGATATGGGGAGGGGAGGAAAAAGGGTACTATATCAATAAAAGGCAAGAGAAACTTTCACAACTATATAAGCTGGATACTAAGAAGTTCTGGAGCCAAATTCTAAACCATGATACTAAAGAAAATAATAGGATTCCCTTAAGGGAATGGAATTCCTACCTTAAAATTTTTTATGAGTTCCCTAATGCCATGGAAACCATTCCTATTGTCCCTAAAAAGGAAGACGTTTTTTCTTTAGATGACATAGAGGTTGGGGTTAAGCAACTTGCAAATGGGAAAACCAAAGACATTGAAGGATACCTAGATGAAATGTTTAAAATCAAAGGGCCTATCCTTATCCCTCACATACACAAGCTCTTCAATTTAGAAATCAAGCAGGGCTTCCCTAAACCCTGGATGCAAAGCCTCATTTTTCCTATTTTTAAAAATGGGGATAGAAACATTCCCTCTAATTATAGGACCATTATGATTAGCCCAATTTTAGCCAATCTTTATGGAACTATTTTGGAAAATAAAATTAGTCTTTGGATAGAAATTCACGGTAAAAGAGCTAAAGGCCATGTCGAGTTTAAGAGATATCATTCAACTGTGGACCATCTTCTTACCTTTAGTATCATTGCAGAGAAGTCCTGCAATACTAAAACCAATCTTTTTTGTTTTTTTGCCGACTTTAGAAAAGCGTTTGACATGGTTCCTAGGAAAACATTTGGAATAGCTTGGAAGAGATAAAAGTGACTCTCAAGTTCAAGGATGCTGCAATAAGGGTGTATGAGAACATTATTTCTAAGTTTAAAAACACATAGGGCTAGTCAAAAGAGATTAATTTCAATATTGGAGTCAAACAAGGTTGTCCCTTGTCCCCTACCCTTTTTGGCATATACATTGACAAGTTAGAAGACTACTTGGAAAAAACAAGTTGTTTCGGCCCTACTCTCATTGGTATAGTCATCAATATTCATCTTTATGTCGATGATATCGTTCTTATGGAAAGGAGTCCCCCTTGATCTTGAAAACCAACTAAGAATCCTCAAGGAGTTTTTCTCTAATATGGGTATGAATGTTAATACTGATAAGACTAAGGCCATGATTATTAAATCCAATAAGATCACTTATGATACCTTCGTATATGACAACAACAACTTGGAGGAAGTGACTTCATACAAATATATTGCAATTTATATTCACCACAAGCTCAATTGTAATTATAACATTGAGAAAAGGATTATTGGGGGATGGAAAGCTTATTATGGGCTTGAAAACAATTGTAAATCAACTGATCTTTGGAGTTGGGATAAGAAGAAACTCCTCTTTGAGACTCTTGTTACACCTGCTATTCTTTATGGATGTGAAGTCTAGGGTTGTAGTATCTCTCGTGAATCCTGAAGAAAGATAGAGCAAAAAAAAAATAAAATTATAACCTATAATCTCAAAATTAAAGGAAATATTTCATATCCCATCCTCCTCTTAGAAACAAGCCTCTCCCCCATTGAGAGAACGACTATGACTAGATACATAATGTATAAGAACAATTTAAACAACATGGAAGACAAGAGGCTTCATAAAATTTCTTCAAAATCAAGTTGTAACCACCATCAAATCAAGCGAGGATGGCATAAAGATGCTCAGTCTTGGATAAACTATTGGGGAATCATGGAAGACACCATTTTGCAGAAATAA
>JASDQU010013182.1:69894-84813 GCA_032191745.1 Picea mariana
TAAACTCAAACGTATTACTCCAGGCCCTATTTTCTAGGGATTTCATATATTATAGGGATTTCCTATTTTATAGGGATTCTCTATTTTCTAGGGATTTCTAGAAATCACGTTAACCTATATTTCAAACCCTATTTCCAAAATACATTGAAAGTATAGAAAAATATATTATTTTTCATTGCAATATTAATTTAATATTAATAATGAAAAGTGCGCAAAGGAAAGGGAAATAATTAAATGTTTTTTTAAGACGAAAAATGGTTTAAAAATAATTTATAAATTTGTTTAATACTTGATGGTCGAGATTGGATCACCAACATCGTCGTTAGTGACTCAACTCAAGTTTTACCACACCTACCCCCATTCTCGATGAATCGACCACCATATCACCTTACCATTTGAAATAGTATTTGAATACCCCTGGAAAAATGTTCTCACATATCATGTAATGTTATTTTTATAAAAAGACATGCACACGTGAGCTGGTGATTGTCAAAAGTTTTAATTTGAAGGTTGTTAATGATTGAGTTAAGTTGTCATAATCAATGAAATTTTAAGTGAGGTGTGAATGAGTCCATAGGAAATACCGATGATGATATGGGGAGGGGAGGAAAAAGGGTAGTATATCAATAAAAGGCAAGAGAAACTTTCACAACTATATAAGCTGGATCCTAAGAAGTTCTAGAGCCAAATTCTAAACCACGATACTAAAGAAAATAATAGGATTCCCTTAAGGGAATGAAATTCCTACCTTAAAAGTTTTTACGAGTTCCCTAATGCCATGGACACCATTCCTATTGTCCCTAAAAAGGAAGAAGTTTTTTATTTAGATGACATAGAGGTTGGGGTTAAGCAACTTGCAAATGGGAAAACTAAAGACATTGAAGGCTACCTAGCTAAAATGTTTAAAATCAGAGGGCCTATCCTTATCCCTCACATACACAAGCTCTTCAATTTAGAAATCAAGCAGGGCTTCCCTAAACCCTAGATGCAAAGCCTCATTTTTTCTATTTTTAAAAATGGAGATAGAAACATTCCCTCTAATTATAGGACCATTATGATTAGCCCGATTTTAGCCAATCTTTATGGAATTATTTTGGAAAATAAGATTAGCCTTTGGATAGAAAGTCACGGCAAAAGAGATAAATACCATGCTAAGTTTAGGAGATATCATTCAACTATGGACCATATTGTTACCTTTAGTATCATTACAAAGAAGTTCTGCAATACTAAAACCAATCTTTTTTGTTGTTTTGTTGACTTTAGAAAAGCGTTTGACATGGTTCCTAGGAAAACCTTTGGAATAGCTTGGAAGAGATAAAAGTGACTCTCGAGTTGAGGGCTGATGCAATAAGGATGTATGAGAATGTTATTTCTAAGTTTAAAAACACATAGGGCTGGTCAAAAGAGATTAATTTCAATATTGGAGTCAAACAAGGTTGTCCCTTGTCCCCTACCCTTTTTGGCATATACATTGACAAGTTAGAAGACTTCTTGGAAAAATCAAGTTGTGTCAGCCCTACTCTCATTGGTATAGTCATCACTATTCATCTTTATGTTGATGATATCGTTCTTATGGAAAGGAGTCCCCTTGATCTTGAAAACCAACTAAGAATCCTCAAGGAGTTTTTCTCTAATATGGGTATGAATGTTAATACTGATAAGACTAAGGCCATGATTATTAAATCCAATAAGATCACTTATGATACCTTCGTATATGACAACAACAAATTGGAGGAAGTGACTTCATACAAATATCTTGTAATTTATATTCACCACAAGCTCAATTGTAATTATAACATTGAGAAAAGGATTATTGGGGGATGGAAAGCTTATTATGGGCTTGAAAACAATTGTAAATCAATTGATCTTTGGAGTTGGGATAAGAAGAAAATGCTCTTTGATACTCTTGTTACACCTGTTATTCTTTATGGATGTGAAGTCTAGGGTTGTAGTATCTCTCGTGAATCCTGAAGAAAGATAGAGCAAAAATAAAATAAAATTATAACCTATAATATCAAAATTAAAGGAAATATTTCCTATCCCATCCTCCTCTTAGAAACAAGCCTCTCCCCCATTGAGAGAACGACTATGACTAGATACATAATGTATAAGAACAATTTAAACAACATGGAAGACAAGAGGCTTCATAAAATTTCTTCAAAATCAAGTCGTAACCACCATCGAATCAAGCATGGATGGCATAAAGATGCTCGGTCTTGGCTAAACTATTGGGGAATCATGGAAGACACCATTTTGCAGAATAAAGATACTATTAAAAAAATCATCAAATCAAAATTTAAAGAGAAAATGTAGTATGATAAAGAGTTAGAGGAAAAAATAAAATTAAGGTATTATAAGGATGTAATCAACCCTAATCTAGAAGATCAACATTATCTATTTGTTTTTCCAAGTGTAAAGAAAAAAAAAACATTGATGAGATAGGAACAAATTCTCACGAGCTCCATAGTGAAACTGGGTGTTGGTCAATTCCTAAAACACCATGGGATGAAAGAGTGTGTCACCTTTGTGACACTAAGAATGTTGAAAATGAAAAACACTTTCTCTTATATTGTCCATCCTATACCCAAATTAGATCTCATATTCAAAATATTTGTCACACTACCAACCTTCTTAACCTCTTAACTCAACAAAACTATGGTGATCTTGGAAATCTTCTCTTAATGCTTTTCGAGCACATAAACAAAATTCTAAAGAATCACAAGTAATCACTTACATTCTTAAGATCCGCTAGACCAATTCAGTCTTAGTGGACGTTAATCATCATCATCATATTTTCTATTTTTTTTTTCTTTATTTTTTTTTGTTGTTTTTACTTTACTTTATTTTTATTTTTTTTAATTTCTTGTTTATTTCATTCATTCATTTTTTATTTTTCTTTGTTATTATTATTACTTATTATTTATTTATTTAATTTTATTCATTTAATTTCATTTTTGGTTTTTCGTGGATTAATAGTTTCTCGCAAATAATACGAACAACAAACCCGAATGGGCCTAATGGTTAAAAACATGTGTTTCATCCTCAGAGGTCACAGGTTCAAATCTAGCGAGGGGTAGGGTAATTTTAGTAAATTTTACTTTTGATTAATTAAGGGTCAACTTTGTTTTTAACTTTGTAAATAACGTTAAAAAACATTCTATTTTTTTAGTTTATTTTCATTGTATTATATTTCATTTTTGATTATTTTCCTAATTTCAAAAGGAAAATTAGAGAAAATTATGCTACAAGACATGGGTGCCATTTCTCCTGGGTTGTTAATAAAACTATCCATAGGTTTTAATATATCTAATCACTAAGTGTTAATCTCTTATGCAGGTGGGATTTCTTTTTTTCCAGGTTCAAAAACCAAATGGTCTAGATTAACCCACGAGCTCGATCAATGGTTGTTAAGTGACGATATTTAAATGACCATAACTTTTTCTATAGGTGATACAGGTGGAAATTGGCGGGCACCCACCTATTCCACTGGCTGAAAGAACAATTTTCCATTTTGACAGTTTTTCTACATTTTTGGGGGTCCTGAACTTCTAGGGCCATTTTGAGGCCTTAAACAATGTTTTTTTGGAAACTACAATGCCCAAACAATAGTTGGAGGCATGGTCTGGGACAAATATAATGTGTACTCCTTAGTTATACCTTTCTAAAAAGGTATTGAGTGCCCCAAATGGAGATCATGTAAAATTTATGCCCTCAGAAATTTGATGTATCAACTAACACCATCGGGGCCCACAAACCTTTTAGTGTTTCATCTCCCTGGGTTAGGGTTTTGGATGTTTAGTGTTTATCAATTACTCTTTATGTTAAAAATTCCTTTAGAGCCTCATTGTGATCAATTTCTTGTGAATGAGAATAGTCAACACATCTCTTAGAGATAAGCTACCACCATTCTAGCTATCTTGTGTGCTTTTACATTTTACAGTCTTTTGTATTTTCAGATAGTCATTAATAGAATCTAAGTTTAACTGTATTATTGTGTTCTGTTCCATATCTATGTGTATTTCCTTGTTTTATCTATGTTATATTTATTCCTTCATATCATTCTCAAAATAATCCAGATCAATGGTATCAGAGGAGTCTGCTCCTTGCCATTCTTAGTGCATGTCCCCGACGAGGTCAGGGTAGAGAAGTTGGGTCTTGAGCTTGTTTCTATTGAATACAAATGATATTGCACATCCAAGAAACCTCCCATGGCAGAAGAAAATATGGATGACATGGTAGGAGATCCTTTCAAACTGTTCCTCAAGGAAACCCTCGCGCGACAGAGGAATGAGATGATGGAAAATTTCACCTAGATCCTTCAACGACTGCCGACAACAAAAGAAGCACCTTCAACCAACAGTCAATTTGTAGGTGCGACAACCTTCAAGGTACAAGTTAAATTTTATATTCCTTTATTTGAAGTCCAAATAGACACTGACACTTTAGAAAAATGGTTAAGTTTGCTAGAGGGTTATTTCTCTTTCCAAAATTTTTCCAACAATGAAAAAATCACCTTCATGTTCCTTAAGGCCCTTCCCCATGTCAAAGATTGGTGGGAGACTTACTGTGAGAAACATGCGAGGAAGACTCTACAATTTTTGGGCTAGGACCCACTTGGGAAGATTTTGTGTATTCACTCAAGAAGCAATATTACCCTGTTGGAAATTATGATGATCGGTACATGAGATGGACCACATTACGTCAAGAGAGGGGCCAAACGGTGACAGATTTCACAAATACCTTCCATACCTTGTGCACCAAGATGGGTATCAAATAATTCGAGTAACATATGGTCCTAAAATACTATGGGTCTCTACACAGGTACATCCAAAATGAAATGGATTTTATGACGTCTCATCATTGGGAGCTGCTTATCGGCATGTTGTCAAAATCGAGCGTAAATTTGAGAAGTAGAACAAGAGGGAGTTCGATTCTACAAATATGCAACAACCAAAGTATGGTAAGGGTATCCCTAACTCCTAGGCCAAATAATAGAGAAAGGATGGCCAAACCCAAGATAACCAGCCCAAGACACCAAGAAAGAAGGGTAATGGAAAGTCAAAGAAGGACACTGGAAAGTGGTGCGATTTCCAAAAAATCACTTGGCACAATACTGATGAATGCCACTCAAAATAGTCATTGTTGGCTAAGAAGAAATCCTCGGGGTCAGATGCTGACTCAGACTCTAATTTGAAACCAGAAAAGGGAAAGTGGATCATTTTTGTAGAACCCAGTGTCACCATTGCTACCACAAAAGTCCATCTAAAGGCACTGGAGGAGCCTGAAGAAGGGGAGTGCATCTTCCACTCACAGATGTGGGTGAAGGGGACCCAACTCCATTTTATTTTTTAAAATGGTATCTAGAAGAACCTAATCTCAGAATATGTTGTCAATAGGTTGAACCTGAAAAAAACGTTGCATCCTCAACCATACACCATCAGTTGGCTGATCCAAGGGAGGTACATCTGCATCAACTAGCAATGTCACCTGAACTATGACATCAAACCCTTAAAAGTTGATGTATTGTGTGATGTTTCCCCCATTTAAGTTTGTGATGTTTTGTTAGGACAACCATATATGTGGAAGCATCATGTTGTTTATGAATCTAGGCCCCATAGTGTCATTATTTCTTTGGGAGATCAACTCTACAGGGTACTGGAGGCAGTCTCAAAGGTTGCATCCTCTTTGATCTCCGTGAAGTAGTGCATAAGGGTGGTCTCTTAGATCGGAATGTTTTTCCTCTTTATGGTTTAATCAAAAGGTGAATGGAAGGTCACTGCAAATGTTGAAACCTCTACACGGGGTCTCTCTGCACAACAGTGATAGGAAAAAAATATAGTAGAGGAATACAAAGACATATTCACCTCACCTACTAGGGTGCTTATGAACTGTCACGTAAATAAATCAATTGATCTAATGCCTAGTGATACTCTTCCTAATGGTCCTATGTACAGATGTTCTCTTATGGAGAATGAGTAAATCAAATGCCAGATCTAAGAGCTAAGTCTGAATGGCCACATCAA
The DNA here is from genome assembly GCA_032191745.1 of Picea mariana. Classification (NCBI taxonomy): domain Eukaryota; kingdom Viridiplantae; phylum Streptophyta; class Pinopsida; order Pinales; family Pinaceae; genus Picea; species Picea mariana. The sequence continues at coordinate 75,918 of JASDQU010013182.1, forward strand.
ACCAATATCCTTACCTTGCAGGAGCCCAATTTTCCATGTACAAAGGAAGGACGGGACATGGTGACTTTGTATTGATTAGAGATCCCTGAACAAGATCACAATCAAGAAATGGTACCCAATTCCCCGGATTGTTGATCTTCTTGATCATCTCAAGGGAGCCAAGTTTTTTAGTAAGATTGATCTAAAATCAAGCTACCACGAGGTGTTGATTGAGAAAATTGATGTGTGGAAGACGACCTTCAAGTCTAAACAAGGTCTTTTTAAGTGGTTGGTAACAAATTTATTCTTGAAGAATTCCTAGTCCACATTCATGCAGATGATGGATGATATATTTCAACCATTCGTAAAATTCTTTTTGGTTGTATATTTGGATGACATCCTCATCTTCAAAAAAACCTAGGAGTAACATTTGGAGCATATTCAACAGATCCTGGGCACCCTGCGACAACACAAGTTATATGCCAATTTGGACAAATGTTCCTTCGGCATGAAGAGAATCCAATATTTGGAATATATAGTGGATGAGAAGGGTGTACATGTGAATCCATCCAATATCCAAGTCATCCGTGATTGGTTGGCCCCAAAGACAATGACCGAGCTCCATATCTTCTTGGGCCTCATGAAATTCTACCATCGGTTTTTTTGGGTCTCTCTCAATTTCTTGGGCCCTAAGCTAGGTGACCAAGGGTAGAGAAAATGACAAGTTTGTGTGGTCTGTGCCCCAACAGAAAGAATTCAAGAATTTTAAATCCTTCCTTTGCTTAACACTAGTCCTTATTTTTCCAAATCTGCAACAACCATTTGAGATTGATACATATGCTTCAGATTATGTTATCGGTACAGTACTCACTCAACATACGAATACGATATCCTATAACAACAAAAATCTATTTGATTTTTTTCATAGATACTCCACCTATGACAAATATATCTATTCCATTTTGTAGGAATGTTAAAAGTGGAAGCATTACATTATGGGGAAGGAAATGATCATCCACATTGATCACATGCCTCTACAACACCGATCACGGGCCTTTGCAATTCATGTAGACACAAGGAAAGTTACACAATCACTTCCATTAGAAGTAGTCCACGTACATGCAACAATTCCACTTGAATATCAAGTACAAGAAGGGTAGCACCAACCATGTCATAGATTTCCTCAGTCGACCCCCAGTCGCATCTCTAACCACAATTCTCAACTTCTATGGACATGAGACATCCAAATGGCCACAATTATACAAAAATGACTCTAACGTTTCTACTGCCTATCAGACATTGAGAGTGTGGAAAACAGTTCTAGACTTTCATCTCCAGGATGGATTGCTATGCCATTTGATTCATCTTTGTGTTTCTTCAAGCGAGCGTGAAAATATGATTTGGGAAGCTAATTACAACGGGTAAATGAGACATTTTGGTTTAGAGAAAACTGTGGTAGTACTACAAAAGAATTTTATTGTCTGAAGCTTCGTCCATCAAATATTGCACTTCTCACACCATTTCCAAGCCTGCCATAAAGAAAAATGGGTTATACACCCCTCTTCCTACCATGGATAGGCCTTAGGAGTCCATCTCCATGGATTACATGTCTGGTCTTCCTTCAACCAAGCATCAAAATGATTGTTTCTTCATGGTCATTGATCAATTCTCTAAGATGAAAGTTTTGGCACCCTACAAGAATAGCATCATAGCCAAGGCCACTGCCAAGCTCTTATTTACAAATGTTTGGGTTCATTTTAGGCTTACACGCACTATTATCTCCAATTGTGATAGTAGGTTCCTGATCACTTTTTGGTCCAGCCTATGGTCCAAGCTAACCAAGTCGACTTCCTTCCACCCACAAATTGATGGACAAACAAAGGTAGTCAACATGATGATTGTCCATATATTGAGGATGTATAATTCCAAACATCCATGCACATGGGATGAAGTCCTTCCTTATATTCAACATAGATACAACAAATCCCTCCACAAATATATTGTCCATATCCCTTTTCAATTGTTCTTGGGATTCCAACCATTGTCCCCCATTGACGTAGTTCTACCCATTTCAACTACATAGTAAGAGTCCTCCCATGCTCAAGTCGAGGCTGATCGAGCAACCAATTTTTTGAGTGCATCCAGCATATCCAACATCAAATTCATGATATTGTGCATAAATCCAATGCCAAGTACAAGCTGTGCCATGATCGACATCGAGTACCACACAAGTTTCAGGTGGGAGATAAGGTGTGGTTGCACTTGTAGAAAGAGAACCTCATAGGACCCCATCAAAAGCTATACCCACTCTGATATGGGACTTACACCATAACCAATGTGGTGGGTGAGAATGATTTTGAATTAAGTATTCCTCCTTTCCTTGGTTTTCACCTAGTATTTAATGTAGAACTACTTCAACCATATTTTTCACCTCTCCTAGACACTTCAGACGCAACTGAGAAGTTTACCCCTACAGGACTCAATCTTGAATACATCAAAAAAGTGAAATTTGATCAGATCATGGACACCAAGATAAAGTACACCCTCCAACATACCATCAAACTCTATCAGGTCGTCAAAGCAGGGGAGTTTCTTCATCAAGGAAAGTGGCTCACCAAGAGTCAAATTCCACAGAAGTTTCCCCATATGATGGAGGTACTTGACACAATGGATACCATTTATTCCTAAGGAGGGGGGAATGAATTAGTTGGACATTGGTGGCCACCTACCTATTCCACTGGATCAAAGCATAGTTTTCCATTTTGGCAGTTTTTCTACACTTTTTCGGGTCCTAAACCTTCAGGGCCATTTTGAGGCCTTAAACAATGTTTTTTGGGCATGAAAACAACCAAATAATATCTATATGCATGTTATAAGATGAATAGAATGTTTACTTCTCAAATATAGCTTTCCAAAGAGGTATCAAGCACCCCAAACTAAGATTGTATGCAAAAGTTACGCCCTCAGAAAGTTGGCATATCAACTACCCCCATCGGGGCCCATAAACCTTTTGGTGTTTCATCTCTCGGGGTCAGGGTTTTGAATATTTAAGGTTTCTCAATTATGATTTATTTTTAAAATGCCTTTAGAGCCTCATTTTAATTATCTTCTTGTGAATCAGCATAGCCAACACATCTCTTCTTACAGATAAGCTACCACCATTCTAGCTAATTTGTGTGATTTTGCATTTTACAGTCTTTTGTGTTTTCAAACAGTCATTAATAGAATCTGAGTTTCACTATATTACTTTGTTTCGTTCCATATCTATGTGTATTTCCTTGTTATATCTCTATTATATATATTCCTTTATATCATTCTCAAAATAATCCATATCAACACGTGTCAGAATCATGCTCGTGATACCTCATTGGAAAGGTATAGGATAGAGGAATACAATGACAAAGGTCTCTGGGAAATTCATGCAATAGAATATAATAAAAAATGTAGAAAATAACAGACCACGAATTCATAGGAAAAAATGAATGTGCAAACTTCAAACAACCATATATAGGGCTGCGTGTAACGAAATTAGGCCCAAGATAGCTTGATTGAAAGTTGGGGAAGAGAAAAATGGGATGGGATCACAAGTATTGGTTGATGTTGAGTGTTATATCTCTAAATTTACCTATTCATGCATACCTGGCCTTGTCCCTCTTACTTGCATATTTTTCCAAAGCACTGTTGAGAATCTCTTCTTGAAAAACCATTTTTTAGAAGATGTACGCACCCTACTTCATTACTGTCTGTGTACATATGCTTTCTGCACCACTACATCTCGCGTACATATTCATGTTGCACCACTACAACCTGCGTATACTTGCAAAAGTTGCAAAAAATAAAAATTTACAGGGAATTCATTGAAATTTATGGGCTATTGGAAGTTTCCCAACTAATCCACCTGCTATTGCCCGCCACCCAAACGAATAACCATCCTTTTGTCTTATAAAAGGAGGTGTTGTGGTCTCATTTCACATCTAAGAATAATAATAGTGAAACTCTTCCCAATTTCACTTCCCCTCCTTGCCCAAGATATTGTTATCTTTTGTGAGAAATTGCATCAGCATTCCCTCATCAGCCCCTTCTTCCTCCATTTAACCCATTCCCTTCCATAGAAGTGATCGGAAGGTTGAGAGAAGAATTTCATACAAGGTGCAATTGGATCATGGTAAAGAGGATCCTAGACCAAGTTCACAAAATGGTGGCCAACTCAGATTGTAAGGTATAATCTTTGTATTATGAATAAACGAATCACATTTTCCTGTCCCAAATGATGGTGTCTTGAGTAATTTTATTGATTTATACTTGACATTTTACATCTAACCCTAACTTATATATGGAATAACATGCCTGTATTTCTTTGTTTTCCAATCTTTGGCTACAGGTCATCCCTGAAAGGAGATGTGCCGTTAATGGAACTTCTAGGTGCGAGGAGAAAATCACCAGACATGGGATCAGAGGTATAGTTACCCGATCTCTTCTCTCTTTGCTTTATTTATATTATTTTTGGTATGTTTGGGGTACTATAGATAATTGATTAGCTTTTAGACGGTTATTCGCTCTATCTACATCTTGAACCCTGGTGTAGTTAAAGGGGGGGTTTTCTCACAAGCATAATTGATTAGATTTACTCATTAGCATAATGTTGTGTTTTCTTCTCATATTGAAAGAATTTTAAAAGAAAAATAAAAAGATAATCCTTCTTTGCTAGTGTTCTTATAAGTTTCATTTTTCAAGAGTCTTAACAACATCAATTGCACTACTGCACCTTTTGAGTAAATCAAGCCTTAAAAAGAACGCTTAATCTAAAATACACTAGACTTTTATGTTTGTAGGGTTCACAAACTAGTTTAGGGTTTTAGGGCCTTGAATTAGGTTTGGAGAGGAAACTATTCAAGGCTATTAAATCAAACATTAGAGTCTGAGTTAGTGAGTTCTTAAGTCAAGTGTTATAAAATTTAGTCGGGACCTCCCTCTAAAACAGGGGATAAACACGAGGTCATGTGAGGAAAGGCAACATAGATAACCCCTCCAAAGCCAAACTGAACATCATGGGGAACATATATTGAGGGTTTTTCTCAGGAATAATACCGACTACATTTTCCTACCGAGCTTCGTGGACCTCGAATCCATTCAATATATTTTTTTGTCTTCCAGACTATTTTCTTTTGATACCCTTGATAGGATTTGGACTTGTTATCCTGTTCATTACAATCTGCCTGACTGTCGACTGTACCCGCCTGGTGACTGACTGCAAGATGGAAACCTAGTTTCCCATATTTTAGGGACTTACATGGGTGACTACGGGAGTATACCATCATACTTGGGGTAAATGTTGGATCACACTTCGCAGAGTATACCCGAAGGGTGCTTCCATTGTTGATTTTCACTTACACTGGTTAGTTGCTCAAGTGTCAATTGGTGTAACTGTCCTTCCTACTAGATAGTTGATTGTTTGATTTTCCTTTTGGAACTTTTAGTGTGTTCTCTGTGATCCCTAGTTTTCCATAGTGACTTAGTTAGTCATTAATTTGGATCTCTAACCTAAGGTGGTAGACTGTCCACTCCGCCAGTCATGAGGAATTTTCAGTCTTCCTCTTAGAAATGTGGAGTTACCTCTTTATAGGTGTTGTTTTTTATAACACTGGTTCACCAGAGTAAGTGTTTGAGAATTTTATGTACTTGAACTATCCCGCAAGGGGAGAACCTGTGCATAAGATATTCATGGATAAAGTTATTAACGATACCAACCAAAGAAACCCTTCTCAAGGGGATTCTTGTGCTTTTCCTTTCTTTGGAAACTTTGGTGTCCCTTTGATGGCCTCTTTGTACATTCCTAGGTTGAATGTGGGACTACTGGTTTTGTTGGGTACCATTCCAAATGTCTTGAATTCTCTTGATGCTTCTCGGTTAAGCACCTTATGTCATGGGAATCATGTTGATGTTCCTTGATTAACAAATTCTTCTCCTCCTCCTTATGCCTTCCCTAGTGAAAGTATAGCTACTAGTAACCAGAAGTCTAAATGAAATAGAAAGAGGAAGAATAGGAAGAAGAAATCACCAACCTCTGTGAGTCATGTTGGAGATAGGTCGTCAACCTCTACAAGCCATGTTGAAGGCCAACACCCAGCCTCTACAATTCATGTTGGGGGAAAGCACCCAGCCTCTGCAAGTCATGTTTGGGGGGAAATTCCAGTCACTGCTATTCATACTGGCAATAGGACTATAGCCTCTACGAGTCATGTTATCGACCCATCACCAACCTCTGCAAGTCATGTTGGAGATGTGAAACCAACCACTACTATTCATGTTGGGGGCATTGATTTGGATGAGAAACCTAGACGGATAGGACGCAAGCCTAATTTCCCTTGTAAGCTTTGCAAGGGAGATCACCTTACTCATCTGTGCCCTGGCATTTTAGAGGTATGAAGATTGTGGTCCCTGTCTGCAAGATCTTATGATTTTGAGTCTTATGAGGTTTCCTCATAGTATATTCAACCTTTGGTTGATTAAGTGGTCATGTCGATGTAATCTTCGATAGATCCCACTCCTATTTTGGGGGGTGATGTGCCTGTAGACCATGTTGTCTCACATCCTATTCAACCAGTGATTGAGAAAGTGGTCAAGATGATGCAATCTTCGAATGATCCCACTCTTCTCTTGGAGAGTGTCGAGTCTACCAAAGTGGTCATGGCGATGCAATATTTAATTGATCCCACTCTTCTCTTAGGGACTAATGTGTCTACCGACTATGTTTTTATCATTTTTAGTTCAGTACTTTCAGAACAAGGGGGCATTCCACTCACTTCGAGCACACACCCTCCAAACCCTAGGATGGTTTCCTTTGATTGGAATGATCTTGTTGAGCCACATCTTCCTTCTTCTGCACCCTTTCAAATAAGGGTTGAACTTAATTCAAATAACATTTACCGATGTATTGTAGATGAAGGAGCCTCCGCAAGTATTTTATCCTCCTCGTCTTGGCAATATTGGGGTTCTCCCGAGCTTGTGTCTGCTTCACATGAGCTGCTGGATTTTGACAAACATCCTAGTGAATATTTGGTGGTTCTTCCTTAGTTTCCTATCTCATTAGGTGGGAAGAATATCTTTGTCGATGTTATAGTGGTGCAAGGCCCGTTAGATTTCAATATGCTTCTTGGGCGTGATTATGTATATGCTATGAACATTGTGGTGTATACGCTCTTCTGAGTGATGCATTTCCCTCACACTGGAAGCATTGCCACTATCAACCAGCTGGAATCTGATAATCACCATCCTAATTTGGTGTTATTTCAGGCTACCCCTTTATATGTTCCTAGTTTTTGTGTAGACTCTACCCCGCAGGACTCCCTCATGAGCACGCCTTGTTGTCTTTCAAGATTGCTTTAAATTTCGAAAGAAACATCCAACGAGACTATATTTATTCTTTTCGATATCGTTTGGATTAACTCAGAAAAGTAGCCCCCCTGGATTCTTCTATAAACCGTTTTCAGACTCTATAAACATGAAAATATTTTCAAGCGTTCTTGTTTCCCTTCACGCTCGCCAAAATCAAATTTGAAGGCACATCTGTTTAGTGGTAGTTTACCCCTTTTTTGGTCTGGATGGCTAATTTCACGAATAAAGGTATGCTCTAGGAACTTTGGTTTGCTAGAAGAGTATTATCATGTGTAAGTTTAACCCTTTTCTAGGCTTGAGGGACTAAATCTTAGTAAAGGGAACATTCTCCTTGGTTTTGGTTTATCACCTTTTTCGGGCCTTAGAGATTACTTATGAAAAAGGAACCCCCAAAGAGTCCATAGTTAAGCTCTTTTCAAACTCTCTAAAATTGAAAAGATCGTCGAGTGACCTTTTTCCTTCACACTCATTAAATTGGTCCAGAAGAACATATAATGGCATGAGTTTAACCATTTTTCCAGCCTGTAGATTATAGTAGAAAAAGGTACGCCTTGGGAGATTCATCTCACCAGGAGAGTTCTCCTCAGTAACTTTTATACTTTTTCAAGCTAAGGAGACTAAACTCAGAAAAAGGTTGTCAGTCCATAGTTAATCTCTTTTCAGACTCCTTAAAATTGGAAATATTGTCAAGTGATCTTGTCTTTGTCACACTCATTAAAATGGTTTTGAATAAACGTCTTTTCAGTGCAAGTTTAACCCTTTTTCGAACTGACTAGACTATCTACCAAAAAGGTACTCTTTGGAGTCTTCTTTTACATTTTTTCAGACTCTCTAAATGTGAAAAAACTATCGATCTTACATTCTCTGGGATCGTAAAAATTACATTGAAGGGGTTTCAATGTGTCTTTCTTAATCGCATTTTCATATCTACATCTTTGGCCTAATGTCGGCTCCATGTTGCTCTTAACTGAACCTTTGAAGCATGCCTTATACACAATCCTTGCAGCACTTCTTGCCTCTGCGACCTGACACCTTGACCCATGGAAGAATTTTCCCCGAGTATCCTTTTCCTGCACATGTCTCCTTTCTCTGAGCATTAGTATGTTCCTTGCGCTTGGAACTAGTATGCTTGATTGTGACACTCGTTCCTCCTTTAAAACATAGCATTCCTTTATTCTTTTTCAAGCTCTTTAAAAAATTGAAAAGGACAAAAAAATCAAATATTTCAAAAAGAGGGGACGAGAAATATGTATTCTTTTTTTAGCAGCACAAAGAGTCTCCCTTGGAAAAATCACATCCTTCCATTTGTTCGTCAGGAATTGGGATCTAGTATGACCTTAGGAAGTTGATCTAGAGATGTGTTCTCCTCTGTTTGGTTACTCTTCCAAACACATGGAGAGTTTTCGTTGCCTCCTGCATCATGAAATTATGTCAATGTCATGTTGCCCGAGTCTAATCATCTTTTGTTCTTTTTTCCAAGGGATGTTGCACCCAACTTGAGTCAGCCTCTCTGCAGTTTGTC
>JASDQU010013182.1:96040-108787 GCA_032191745.1 Picea mariana
TACATAATGTATAAGAACAATTTAAACAACATGGAAGACAAGAGGCTTCATAAAATTTCTTCAAAATCAAGTTGTAACCACCATCAAATCAAGCGAGGATGGCATAAAGATGCTCAGTCTTGGATAAACTATTGGGGAATCATGGAAGACACCATTTTGCAGAAATAAAGATACTATTAAAAAAATCTTCAAAACAAAATTTGAGGAGAAAATGTAGTCTGATAAAGAGTTAGAGGAAAAAATAAAATTAAGGTATTATAAGGATGTAATCAACCCTAATCTAGAAGATCAAAATTATCTATTTATTTTTCCAAGTGTAAAGGAAAAAATAAACATTGATGAGATAAGAACAAATTCTCACGAGCTTCATAGTGAAACTGGGTGTTCGTCAATTCCTAAACGCCATGGTATGAAAGAGTGTGTCACCTTTGTGACACTAAGAATGTTGAAAATGAAAAGAACTTTCTCTTAGATTGTCCAGCCTATACCCAAATTAGATCTCATTTTCAAATTATTTGTCACACTACCAACCTTCTTAACCTCTTAACTCAACAAAACTATGGCGATCTTGGAAAGCTTCTCTTAATGCTTTTCGAGCACATAAACAAAATTCTAAAGAATCACAAGTAATCACTTACATTCTTAATATCCGCTAGACCAATTTGGTCTTAGTGGACGTTAATCATCATCATCATCATCATCATCATCATCATCATCATATTTTCTATTTTTTTTTTGCTTTATTTTGTTTTGTTTTGTTTTGTTTTTTACTTTATTTCTTATTTTATTTTTATTTTTAATTTTAATTTCTTGTTTATATCATTTATTTATTTTTTAGTTTTCTTTTTTATTATTATTACTTATTATTTATTTATTTAATTTTATTCATTTAATTTCATTTTTGGTTTTTCATGGATTAATAATTTCTCGTAAATAATACGAACAACAAACCTGAATGGGCCTAATGGTTAAAAACATGTGTTTCATCCTCAGAGGTCATAGGTTCAAATCTAGCGAGGGGTAGGGCAATTTTAGTAAATTTTACTTTTGATTAATTAGGGGTCAACTTTGTTTTTAACTTTGTAAATAACGTAAAAAAACATTCTATTTTTTTAGTTTATTTTCATTGTATTATATTTCATTTTTAATTAGTTTCCTAATTTCAAAAGGAAAATTAGAGAAAATTATGCTACAAGACATGGGTGCCATTTCTCCTGGGTTGTTAATAAAACTATCCATAGGGTTTAATATATCTAATCACTAAGTGTTAATCTCTTATGCAGGTGGGATTTCTCTTTTTGCAGGTTCAAAAATCAATGGTCTAGATTAACTCACGAGATCGATCAATGGCTGCTGAGTGATGATATTTAAACAAACATAACTTTTTCTATAGGTGATCCAGGTGGAAATTGGTGGGAAACCACCTATTCCACTTACTGAAAGAACAATTTTCCATTTTGACAGTTTTTCTACATTTTTTGGGGTCCTGAACTTCTGGGGCCATTTTGAGGCCTTAAATAATGTTTTTTTGGAAACTACAATGCCCAAACGATACTTGGAGGCATGGTCTAGGACAAATATAATGTGTACTCCTTAGTTATACCTTTCTGAAAAGGTATTGAGTGCCCCAAATGGAGATCATGTAAAATTTATGCCCTCAGAAATTTGATGTATCAACTAACACCATCGAGGCCCACAAACCTTTTAGCATTTCATCTCCCTGGGTTAGGGTTTTGGATGTTTAGGGTTTATCAATTATGCTTTATGTTAAAAATTCCTTTAGATCCTCATTGTGATTAATTTCTTGCGAATGAGAATAGTTGACACATCTCTTCTCAGAGATAAGCTACCACTATTCTAGCTATCTTGTGTGCTTTTACATTTTACAGTCTTTTCTATTTTCAGATAGTCATTAATAGAATCTAAGTTTCATTGTATTATTGTGTTCTGTTCCATATATATGTGTATTTTCTTGTTTTATATATGTTATATTTATTCCTTCATACCATTCTCAAAATAATCCAAATCAATGGTATCAGAGGAGTCTGCTCCTTGCCATTCTTAGTGCATGTCCCCGACAAGGTCAGGGTAGAGACAGTTGGGTCTTGAGCTTGTTTCTATTGAATAAAAATGATATTGCACGTCCAAGAAACCTCCCATGGTGGAAGAAAATATGGACGACATGGTAGGAGATCCTTTCAAACTGTTCTTCAGGGAAACCCTCGTGCAACAGAGGAACGAGATGATGGAAAGTTTCATCTAGATCCTTTGATGGCTATCGACAACAAAAGAAGCACCTTGAACAACCAATCAATTCGTAGGTGCGACACCCTTCAAGGTACAAGTTAAATTTTATATTCCTTTATTTGAAGTCCAAATAGACACTGACACTTTAGAAAAATGGTTAAGTCTGCTAGAGGGTTATTTCTCTTTCCAAATATTTTCCAACAATGAAAAAATCACCTTCGTGCTCCTTAAGGCCCTTCTCCATGTCAAAGATTGGTGGGAGACTTATTGTGAGAAACATGTGAGGAAGACTCTACAATTTTTGGGCTAGGACCCACTTGGGAAGCTTTTTTGTATTCACTCAAGGAGCAATATTACCTTGTTGGAAATTATGATGATCGGTACATGAGATGGACCACATTGCGTCAAGAGAGGGGCCAAACGGTGACAAAGTTCACAAATACCTGCCATACCTTGCACACCAATATGGGTATCAAATAATTCGAGTAACATATGGTCCTAAAATACTATGGGTCTCTACACAGGTACATCCAAAACAAAATGGAGTTTCTGACGTCTCAGCATTGGGAGCTTCTTATCTGTATGTTGTCAAAATCGAGCATAAATTTGAGAAGTAGAACAAGAGAGAGTTCGATTCTACAAATATGAAACAACCAAAGTATGGTAAGGGTAGCCCTAACTCCTAGGCCAAATAATAGAGAAAGGATGGCCAACCCCAAGATAACCAGCCCAAGACACCAGGAAAGAAGGGTAATGGGAAGTCGAAGGACACTGGAAAGTGGTACAATTTCCAAAAAATCCCTTGGCACAATACTGATGAATGCCACTTAAAACAATCATTGTTGGCTAAGAAGAAAGCCTCGGGTTCAGATGCTGACTCAAACTCTAATTTGAAACCAAAAAAGGGAAAGTGGATCGTTGATGTAGAACCCAATGTCACCATTGCTACCAAAAAAGTCCATCCAGAGGAACTGGAGGATCCCGAAGAAGGGGAGTGCATCTTCCACTCACAGATGTGGGTGAAGGGGACCCAACTCCATTTTATTGTTGAAAATGGTATCCAGAAGAACCTAATCTCAGAATATGTTGTCAACAGGTTGAACCTGACAACAACGTTTCATCCTCAACCATACACCATCAATTGGTTGATCCAAGGGAGGTACATCTGTGTCAACTAGCAATGTCACCTGCACTACGACATCAAACCCTTAAAATATGAGGTATTGTGTGATGTTTCCCCCCTTGAAGTTTGTGATGTTTTTTTAGGACAACCATATATGTGGAAGCATCATGTTGTTTATGAATCTAGGCCTCATAGTGTCATTATTTATTTGGGAGATCAACTCTACAGGGTACCAGAGGCAGTCTCAAAGGTTGCAGCCTCTTTGATCTCCGTGAAGTAGTGCATACGGGTGGTCTTTCAGATCAGGATGTTTTTTCTCTTTATGGTTTGATCAGAAGGTGAATGGAAGGTCACTGCAAATGATGAAACCTCTGCATGGGGTCTCTCTGCACAACAGTGGTAGGCAGAAAATATAGTAGAGGAATACAAAGACATATTCACCTCACCTACTAGGGTGCTTCTAAACTGTCACATAAATAACTCAATTTATCTAATGCCTAGTGATACTCTTCCTAATGGTCCTATTTACAGATGTTCTCTTATGGAGAATGAATAAATCAAATGCCAGATCCAAGTGCTAAGTCTGAATGGCCACATCAGACCAAGATCCTCACCTTGCAGGAGCCCAATTTTCCAGGTACAAAGGAAGGATGGGACATGGTGACTTTGTATTGATTATAGATCCCTGAGTAAGATCACAATCAAGAAATGGTACCCAATTCCTCAGATTGATGATCTTCTTGATCGGCTCAAGGGAGCCAATTTTTTTAGTAAGATTGATCTAAAATTGAGCTACCATGAGGTGCTGATTGAGAAAATTGATGTGTGGAAGACAACCTTCAAGTCTAAACAAGGTCTTTTTGAGTGGTTGGTCATGATTTTATGATTGACTAACTCCTAGGCCACATTCATGCAGATGATGGATGATATATTTCATCCATTCATAAAATCCTTTTTGGTTGTATATTTGGATGACATCCTCATCTTCAACAAAACCTAGGAGGAACATTTGGAGCATATTCAACAGATCTTGGGCACCCTACGACAACACAAGTTATATGCCAATTTGGACAAATGTTCCTTTGGCATGAAGAGAATCCAATATTTGGGATATATAGTGGATGAGAAGGGTGTACATGTGAATCCATCCAATATCCAAGTCATCCATGATTGGTTGGCCCTAAAGACAATGACCGATCTCCACAGCTTCTTGGGCCTCGCCAAATTCTACTGCCAATTTTTTTGGGGCTCTCTCAATTGCGCCCTAAGCTAGGTGACCAAGGGTGGATAAAATGACAAGTTTGTGTGGTCTGCGCCCCAATAGAAAGAATTCAAGGATTTTAAATTCTGCCTTTGCTCAACACCAGTCCTTATTCTGCCAAACCTGCAAGAACCATTTGAGATTGAGACATATGCTTCAAATTATGCTATCGATGCAGTACTCACTCAACATAGGAATCCGATATCCTATCACAACAAAACTCTATCTGATATTGTTCATAGATACTCCACCTATGACAAATATATGTATTACATTTTGCAGGAATGTTAAAAGTGGAAGCATTACATTATGGGTAAGGAAATGATCATCCACATTGATCATAGGCCCCTATAACACTGATCACGGGCCTTTGCAATTCATTTAGACACAAGGAAATTTACAGAATCGCTTCCATTAGAAGTAGTTCACGTACATGCAACAATTCCACTTGAATATCAAGTACAAGAAGGGTAGCACCAACCATGTCGCAGATTTCCTCAGTAGACCCCCAATGGCATATCTAACCACAATTCTCAACTCCTATGGACATGAGACATCCAGCTGGACACAATTATACAAAAATGACTCTAACGTTTCTACTGCCTATCAGACATTGAGAGTGTGGAAAATAGTTCGAGACTTTCATCTCCAGGATGGATTGATATGCCATTTGATTCATCTTTGTGTTCCTTCAAGCGAGCATGAAAATATGATTTGGGAATCTCATTACAACAGGGCAACGAGACATTTTGGTTTAGAGAAAATGGTGACAGTACTACATAAGAATTTTATTGGCCAAAGCTTCGTCCATCAAATATTTCACTTCTCACACCATTGCCAAGCCTACCATAAAGAAAAATGGGTTATACACCCCTCTTCCTACCATGGATAGGCCTTAGGAGTCCATCTCCATGGATTACATGTCTGGTCTTCCTTCAACCAAGCATCAAAATGACTATTTTTTCATGGTCATTGATCGATTCTCTAAGATGAAAGTTTTGGCACCCTACAAGAATAACATCACAACCAAGGACACTGCCAATCTCTTCTTTACAAATGTTTGGGTTCATTTTAGGCTTACACGCACTATTATCTCCAATTGTCATAGTAGGTTCTTGATGACTTTTTGGTCCAGCCTATGGTCCAAGCTAACCAAGTCGACTTCCTTCCACCCACAGACTGATGGACAAACAAAGGTAGTCAACATGATGATTGTCCATATATTGAGGATGTACAATTCCAAACATCCATGCACATGGGATAAAATGCTTCCTTATATTCAACATAACTACAACAAATCCCTCCACAAATCTATTGTCCATATCCCTTTTCAATTGTTCTTGGGGTTCCAACCATTGTCCCCCATTGACGTAGTTCTACCCATTTCAACTACATAGTAAGAGTCCTCCCATGCTCAAATCGAGGTTGATCGGGCAACCAATTTTTTTGAGTGCATACAGCATATCCAACATCAAATTCATGATATTGTGCATAAATCCAATGCCAAGTACAAGCTGTGCCACGATCGACATCGAGTACCACACAAGTTTTAGGTGGGAGATAAGGTGTGGTTGCACTTGTAGAAAGAGAAACTCATAGGACCCCATCAAAAGCTATACCCACTCTGATATGGGACTTACACCATCACCAAGGTGGTGGGTGAGAATGATTTTGAATTAAGTATTCCTCCTTTCCTTGGTTTTCACCTAGTATTTAATGTAGAACTACTTAGGCCATACTTTTCACCTCTCCTAGACACTTTAGATGCAACTGAGAAGTTTACCCCTACAGGACTCAATCCTGACTACATCGAAAATGTGAAATTTGATCAGATCATGGGCACCAAGACAAAGGAAACCCTCCAACATACCATCAAACTCTGTCGGGTCGTCAAAGAAGGGTAGTTTCTTCATTAGGGAAAGTGGCTCACCAAGAGTTAGATTCCACCAGAAGTTTCCCCATATGATGGAGGTAATTGACACAATGGATACCATTTATTCCTAAGGAGGGGGGAATGATCTAGTTGGAAATTGGTGGCCACCCACCTATTCCACTGGATCAAAGCACAATTTTTCATTTTGGCAATTTTTCTACACTTTTTCGGGTCCTAAACCTCTAGGGCTATTTTGAGGCCTTAAACAATGTTTTTTGGGCACGAAAACAACCAAATAATATACATATGCATGTTCTGAGATGAACAAAATGTTTACTCATCAAATATAGATTTCCAAAGAGGTATCAAGCACCCCAAACTAAGATTGTATGCAAAAGTTACGCCCTCAGAAAGTTGATGCATCAACTACCCCCATCGGGGCCCATAAACCTTTTGGTGTTTCATCTCTCGGGGTTAGGGTTTTTAATGTTTAAGGTTTCTCAATTATGATTTATGTTTAAAATGCCTTTAGAGCCTCATTTTAATCAGCTTCTTGTGAATCAGCATAGCCAACACATCTCTTCTTACAGATAAGCTACCACCATTCTAGCTAGCTTGTGTGATTTTGCATTTTACAGTCTTTTGTGTTTTCAAATAGTCATTAATAGAATCTGAGTTTCACTATATTACTGTGTTTTGTTACATATCTATGTGTATTTCCTTGTTATATCTCTATTATATATACTCCTTCATATCATTCTCAAAATAATCCATTTCAACACGTGTCAGAATCATGCCCGTGATACCTCATTGGAAAGGTATAGGATAGAGGAATATAATGAGAAAGGTCTCTAGGAAATTCTTGAAATAGAATATAATAGAAAATGTAGAAAACAACAGACCACGAATTTAGAGGAAAAAATAAATGTGCATACTTCAAACAACCATATATGGGGCTACGCGTAACGAAATTAGGCCCAAGATAACTTGATTGAAAGTTGGGGAAGTGAAAAACGGGATGGGATCACAAGTATTGGTTGATGTTGAGTGTTATATCCCTAAATTTACCTATTCATGCATACCTGGCCTTGTCCCTCTTACTTGCATATTTTTCCAAAGCACTGTTGAGAAGCTCTTCTTAAAAAACCATTTTTTAGAAGATGTACAAGCCCTACACTATTACTATCTGCGTACATACGCTTGCTGCACCACTAAATCTTGCATACATATGCATGTTGCACCATTACAACCTGCGTATACTTGCAAAAGTTGCAAAAAATAAAAATTTACAAGGAATTCGTTGAAATTTACAAGCTATTGGAAGTTTCCCAACTAATCCACCTGCTATTGCCCGCCACCCAAACGAATAACCATCCTTTTGTCATATAAAAGGAGGTGCTGTGGTCTTATTTCACATCTAATCATAAGAACAATGAAACTCTGCCCAATTTCACTTCCCCTCCTTGCCCAAGATATTGTTATCTTTTGTGAGAAATTACATCAACATTCCCTCATCAACCCCTTCTTCCTCCAATTAACCCATTCCCTTCCAAAGAATTGATCGGAAGGTTGAGAGAATAAGTTCATACAAGGTGTAATTGGATCATGGTAAAGAGGATCCTAGACCAGGTTTGCAAAACGGTGGCCAACTCAGATTGTAAGGTATAATCTTTGTATTATGAATAAAAGAATCACATTTTCCTGTCCCAAATGATGGTGTCTTTAGTAATTTTATTGATTTATACTTGACATTTTACATCTAACCCTAAATTATATATGGAACAACATGCTTGTAGTTCTTTTTTTTCCAATATTTGGCTACAGGTCATCCATGAAAGAAGATGTGCAATCAGTGGAACTTCCAAGCGCGAGGAGAAAATCACTAGACGTGGGATCAGAGGTATAGTTACCCAATCTCTTCTCTCTTTGATTTATTTATATTAGTTTTGGTATGTTTGGGGTAGTATAGATAATTGATTAGCTTTTAGATGGTTATTCTCTCTATCTACATCTTGAACCCTGGTGTAGTTAAAGGGGAGGGTTTCCCACAAGCATAACTGATTAGATTTACTCATTAGCATAATGTTGTGTTTTCTTCTCATATTGAAAGCATTTTAAAAGAAAAATAAAAAGATAATCCTTCTTTGCTAGTGTTCTTATAAGTTTCATTTTGCAAGAGTATTAACAATATCAGTTGCACTACTACACCTTTTGAGTAAATCAAGCCTTAAAAAGAATGCTTAATCTAAAATACACTAGACTTTTATGTTTGTAGGGTTCACAAACTAGTTTAGGGTTTTAGGGCCTTGAATTAGGTTTGGAGAGAAAACTATTCAAGGCTATTAAATCAAACATTAGAGTCTGAGTTAGGGAGTTCTTAAGTCCAGTGTCATAAAAGTTAGTTGGGACCTCCCTCTAACACAGGGGATAAACACGAGGTCATGTGAGGAAAGGCAACATAGATAAACCCTCCAAAGCCAAACTGAACATCGTGGGGAACGTATATTGAGGGTTTTTCTCGGGAATAATACCGACTACATTTGCCTACTGAGCTTCGTGGACCTTGAATCCATTCGATATATTTTGTTGTATTCCAGAATATTTTCTTTCGATACCCTTGATAGGCTTCAAACTTGTTATCCTGCTCATTACGATCTGCCTGACTGTCGACTGTACCCGCCTGGTGACTGACTGTGAGATGGAAACCTAGTTTCCCATATTTTAGGGACTTACACGGGTGACTGTAGGAGTATACCGTCGTACTTGGGGTAAACTTTGGATCACGCTTCGCAGAGTATACCTGAAGGGTGCTTCCATGTTTGAGTTTCACTTACGCCGGCTAGTTGCTCAAGTGTCGATTGGCGTAACTGTCCTTCCTACTAGATAGTCAACTGTTTGATTTTCCTTTAGGAACTTTTAGTGTGTTCTCTATGCTCCCTAGTTTTCCATAGTGAGTTAGTCAGTCATTAATTTGGGTCTGACCTAAGGTGGTAGACTTCCCACTCCTCCAATCGTGAGGAATTTTCAGTCTTCCTCTTAGAAACATGGAGCTACCTCTTTATAGGCGTTGTTTTTTATAACACGGGTTCACCAGAGTCAGTGTGTGATACTTTTACGTACTTGAATGATCCCACAAGGGGAGAACCTATGCATAAGATATTCATGGATAAAGTTATTAACGATACCAACCAAGGAAACCCTTCGCAAGGGGATTCTTGTGCTTTTCCTTTCTTTGGAAACTTTGGTGTCCATTTGATGGCCTCTTTGTACATTCCTGGGTTGAATGTGGGACTACCGGTTTTTTGGGTACCATTCCAAATGTATTGAATGCTCTTGACGCTTCTCAGTTAAGAACCTTATGTCATGGGAATCATGTTGATGTTCCTTCATTAACAAAGCCCTCACCTCTTCCTTCTACCTTCCTTGATGAAAGTATAGCTACTAGTAACCGAAAATCTAAATGAAATAGAAAGAGGAAGAATAGGAAGAAGAAATCACCAACCTCTGTGAGTCATGTTGGAGATAAGTCATCAACCTATGCAAGCCATGTTGAAGGCCAACACCTAGCCTCTACAATTCATGTTGGGGGAAAGCACCCAGCCTCTGCAAGTCATGTTGGGGGGGAAATTCTAGTCACTGCTATTCATACTAGCAATAGGACTATAGCCTCTACGAGTCATGTTATCGACCCATCACCAACCTCTGCAAGTCATGTTGGAGATGTGCAACCAACCAATGCTATTCATGTTGGGGGAATTGATTCGGTTGAGAAACCTAGACAGATAGGATATAAGCCTAAGTTCCCTTGTAATCTTTGCAAAGGAGATCACCTTACTCAACTATGCTCTGGCATTCCAGAGGTACGAATATTGTGGTCCTTGTCTGCAAGATCTTCTGATTTTGAGTCTTCTGAGGTTTTCTCATAGTATATTCAACCTTTGGTCGATGAAGTGGTCATGCCGATGCAATCTTTGGCAGATCCCACTCCTCTTTTGGGGGGTGATGTGCCTGTAGACCATGTTGTCTCACATCCTATTCAACCAATGATTGAGAAAGTGGTCAAGATGATGCAATCTTCAAATGATCCCACTCTTCTATTGGAGAGTGTTGAATCTACCAAAGTGGTCATGGAGATGCAATATTGAACTGATCCCACTCTTCTCTTAGGGACTGATGTGTCTGTCGACTATGTTTTTAGCATTTTCAGTTCAATACTTTCAGAACAAGGGGGCATTCCACTCACTTCGAGCACACCCCCTCCAAGCCCTAGGATGGTTTCCTTTGATTGGAATGATCTTGTTGAGCCACATATTCCTTCTTCTGCACCCTTTCAAATAAGGGTTGAACTTAATTCAAATAACATTTATTGATGTATTGTAGATGAAGGAGCCTTCGCAAGTATTTTATCCTCCTCGTCTTGGCAATCTTTGGGTTCTCCCAAGCTTGTGTCTGCTTCACATGAGCTGTTGGATTTTGACAGACATCCTAGTGAATATTTGGCAGTTCTTCCTTAGTTTCCTATCTTTCTAGGTGGGAAGAATATCTTTGTCGATGTTATAGCGGGTAAAGGCCCGTTATATTTCAATATGCTTCTCAGGCATGATTATGTATATGCTATGAACATTATGGTGCACATTCTCTTCTGAGTGATGAATTTCCCTCACAATAGAAGCATTGCCACTATCGACCAGTTGGAATCTGATAATCACCATCCTAATTTGGCATTATTTCAGGCTACACCTTTATATGTTCCTAGTTTTTCTGTAGACTCTACCCCACAGGATTCCCTCATGAGCATGCCTTGTTGTCTTTAGCTCGCTTTAAATTTCGAAAGAAACATCCAACGGGACTGTATTTATTCTTTTCGATATCGTCTGGATTAACTCAGAAAAGTATCCCTCCTAGAGTCTTCTTTACGCCCTTTTTAGACTCTATAAACATGAAAATATTTTCAAGCGTTCTTGTTTCCCTTCATGCTTACCAAACTCAAATTTGAAGGCACATCTGTTGGTGGTAGTTTAGCCCTTTTTCTGTCCGGATGTCTAATTTCATGAATAAAGGTATGCTCTAGAAACTTTGGTTCACTATAAGAGTATTATCATGTGTAAGTTTAACCCTTTTTCGGGCTTGAGGGACTAAATCTTCGAAAAGGGAACATTCTCCTTGGTTTTGGTTTATCACCTTTTTCGGGCCTTAGAGATTACTTACGAAAAAGGAACCCCCAAAGAGTCCATAGTTAAGCTCTTTTCAGACTCTCTAAAATTGAAAAGATTGTCGAGTGACCTTTTTCCTTCACACTCATTAAATTGGTCCAGAAGAACATATAATGGCATGAGTTTAACCATTTTTCCAGCCTGTAGATTATAGCAGAAAAAGGTACGCCTCGGGAGATTTGTCTCGCTGGGAGATTTCTCCTCAGTAACTTTTATACTTTTTCGGGCTAAGGAGACTAAACTCAAAAAAAGGCTATGAGTCCATAGTTAATCTCTTTTCAGACTCCTTAAAATTGGAAAGATTGTCGAGTGATCTTGTCTTTGTCACACTCATTAAAATGGTTTTGAATAAACGTATTTTTGGTGCAAGTTTAACCCTTTTTCGAACCGACTAGACTATCTACCAAAAAGGTACTCCTTGGAGTCTTCTTTTACATTTTTTCAGACTCTCTAAATGTGAAAAAAATACCGATCTTACTTTCTCTGGGCTCGTAAAAATTACATTGAAGGGGTCTCATTGTGTCTTGCATAATCACATTTTCATATCCACGTCTTTGGCCTAATGTCGGCTCCATGTTGCTCTCAACTAAACCTTTGAAGCATGCCTTATATGCAATCCTTGTAGCAATTCTTGCCTCTGCGATCTGACACCTTGACCCATGGAGGAATTTTACCCAAGTGTCCTTTTCTTGCACATGTCTCCTTTCTCTAAGCATTAGTATGTTCCTTGCGCTTGGAACTAGTATGCTTGATTGCGACACTCATTCCTCCTTTGTAACATAGCATTCTTTTATTCTTTTTCAAGCTCTTTAAAAAATTGTAAAGGACAAAAAATCAAATATTCCAAAAAGAGGGGACGGGAAATATGTATTTTTTTTTCAGCAGCACAAAGAGTCTCCTTTGGAAAAAGCACATCCTTTCATTTGTTCGTCGGGCATTGGGATCTAGTATGACCTTAGGAATTTGATCTAGAGATGTGTTCTCCTCTGTTTGGTTACTCTTCCAAACACATGGAGAGTTTATGTTGCCT
>JASDQU010013182.1:117039-127254 GCA_032191745.1 Picea mariana
GGGGAAGAGGGCCCATAGTGATAATAGTGGAGGACATTCAATGTAAGGTGGACTAGGTCGACTATATTATTAAATAAAGCCCACTATTGTAGTTAGATATAATAAATGTAAGAGGACTTCTTAGAAGCTTCTACTTCTAGAAGATTCCTCCTCTAGAATGTTTGTAGGTGATGGTAGTACTATATAAATAGGTTTAAGCAATGTAATGGGATATGAAGAGAAGTATTGTATTGTGGAGTAGTAGCTCAATTGGAGGATGCCCCCTCGAAGAGGAAAATGAACAGGAGAGGATCCCTTCCATAATAAGATCCAATGATGGTAGGACTATATAAAGGGGTTCAAGCAATGTAATGGGACATGAAGAGAATTATTGTATTTGGAGCTGAAGCTCAATAGGAGGATGCCCCCGAGAAGTGGCAAGTGAACAGGAGAGGATCCCTTCCATAATAGGATCCATTGTATGGTGTTTCCCTACCTCAAGGGTTTTGATATAAAAAGTGGTGGTTTTGCATATTGTTATTATATATCTATTGTGGTTCTTTTGTTTTCAGGTCTCAGGTTCTTAACACTTTAAGTGGAAAGATTCCTCACTGTCCAAGAAGGAGAGAAGATCCCTTCTCTTCCTTCACTATGAGACATACTATGCATAAAACTATTGGGATCTTGTACCAAGGAAAGTGGTTCAATTATAAGAAGATATTTTTTGGGCTCCCGTACCAGGGAAAATGACCCACTTTACAAATAGTAGATGACTCAATAATGACGTGAAAATTGTTGGACTCTCGTACCAAGGATAATGGTCGAAATTGAAAATGCAAGTTGTTAACCAGGGAAAAATGACCCAACTTACATCAATTAAAACAAGTATATGCTGAGATCACAACTTCCTTAGACATAGGGTTCAAATAGATACATACTGGAAAATTTTGCAAATCGAGAGGGTTCTTGTACTAGGGATAATGACCCTTCTTACAATGATAAACAATAATAAGTGCACAAGATACAATGTCATTTTATGAATTTAAAACTGAAGTCGAATATACAAAGTACATACCTGGTCTGTACACCAATGGATATTCTACTTGCTTGTCAATGTCATGATGATCAATGATATTCCTTGCTTTCTTGTCGTAGACTAGAAGGAAAATTGTGTTGTTGTAGATTTCTGTAGCCACCTGCCATTGCTACACTCTATAAACATACTTTTTTTCTTATGTAGTCACCTTGTACCATACACGTCTCTAACGAACTCTGCATCAACCTTGTAGCTTCTATAACTAGGGTAGTCGTTTACTTTTCTCCTGTAGTAACTTTCCTTCAACATATGACCAAAACACAAGTTTATCGATAATTATTCTAGGAAATTTGTCCTCATTTTCCTAAATATAGTGACCGTTGTAGAATAAAATTCAAATATTATCTTCTAGCAAGCAAATTTGAATTAGTGGTAGATCATAAAATGCAAACTGATTTCTTTTTCGATTGATCAACTTTCTGATGATCTTCTAAACTTTTCTTTTATTTTAGCATGCAACTATGACATGTATTCATGGGTGGTATGCATGCCAATGCATGTAATTCACTAGATATGCTAGACAACAGTAAGTAAAAAACCTCATTATTATTTTTGGGTACAAGTGTATTTGTGCATAGATACAATTTGGATAAGCTATGTATGCAATTTGTGAGCACTCACATAACCCAAGTTTCAAAACTTGTGCAACCTTACTTCTTCTTAATAGATCTAAACATGATCATAGTTATGTATACAGTGGCATAATACCTTTGTCTAGAAATACACTACTGTCACTTTCAACACGTGTTGTCCTAACATTGTCACAATAGTCCTTGACACGTCTGACAATCCTGAAACTTCAATCTTGGATTTCATCATGAACAAGTTCTTGAGCATGTTGAACTAGACTTGACATATAATGATAAGTTTGGCAATGACAAACTTGCCAAAAGATTGACCTCAAGACATAAGTAATAATGAGAATCTCTTTGTTGTCATAAATAATAATGAGATTCTCCTTGTTGTCAACCAATGTCTTGGTTGTCTGAAATGCTCTTGAACTGCTAGCACAAAAATTTACGACTGGAAACTTCAAGCAACTATTGTTGTTGCAAAAATGGAATACTTGGTAATCCTTTAGATCTATCAACCTGATGTAACACCTGTGGGTACCTTCAGTAGGAATCATAACAAGGAATACGCTTATGGCCTAGCTCTAAGGTCTCTCAAAATTGTGGTTGGGTCTGTGGGACCTCTTCGAGCCTGTGGCCATGCTTTAATATCCCCCTTAAGACCACGAAAGGGTTCTAGTGTCCTCTAGGACCTACGATTGGGGCTTAAATCCCCTCCCTTTATGTTGTAGATAGGGCTCAACATGTGTGACCTATCGTTAGAGCCTTAAACAAGCTTGTGACTAGGATAAAAGGGAATTATTTAGACTTGCAATTAGGGCTACCATCCCTTAAACCATTTCGTTGCCTCTTGAAACCTTCTTGAAGGTGTTGTAGTTTACTTTAAAATAGTTCATTCAAAAACTATCTCTGAAATTGTGCAATGGAAGATATGATAGCTCTGATACCATGTTGTTTTTTTAGATTTAGATCTAATTATTAATTTCTTATGATAATGTTAACCATATTTACGCCTTTTACATCATAAACTAACCATACACTGAAACATACAACTAATTGGCAATGGAAATAAACAAGAATCACCATGCACAAAATACACAAGAAATACCCTGGTAAAACCCCAACAGGGGGAAATCCAAACAACCTTTCTCTAAATTTTTTTTGTGCCAAATCTGAATACATTACAAATATTTCCCAGCCAAACCATGCTCTTCAAGAGAGATAGAGCAACCAGAAATACACCAACATAATAAACCAAGATAAATGCCCCAAGAGACCTTCGTTGAACTCTTGCTGCAACTTCCTCACAACTGCGGTTTCCTTCTTTTAGCTCAACAAAATTCTTATGTACAAATGAGGTGAGACATCCCTTTATTTATATTGGAGAGATGACCTTTCAAGAGGCACATTTTCGTGAGGTGTCTTTTTGATGGGG
Source organism: Picea mariana (assembly GCA_032191745.1). Lineage (NCBI taxonomy): Eukaryota > Viridiplantae > Streptophyta > Pinopsida > Pinales > Pinaceae > Picea > Picea mariana. Next base: position 120,122 of record JASDQU010013182.1, read on the forward strand.
ACACCTGTTCCTTTAGGTCAATAATCAAATATTAATTTAATACCTTTTGGTAGGGATGAATTTTACAAGTACACATATTCTTTTCTAGAATATTATTTTTCGAATATATACATTATGAAGACCGACCATAGTTACAAAAATTCAACACCCTCATAGAATAAGTAGGGAAAAGGTGGTGCCGACCTGTAGAAAAAAGGGTAGATCAAGGATGGAAAGCCTCAAGACAACCGGTATAAACCACAAATAATGAAGGACAATGGGAAGACAAATAAAGACATTGGGAAGTGGTGAAATTTCCATAATATGCCCTGGAATAACACCATTGAATGTACCTCAAAGTAGTCATTGGTGGCCGAGGTGAAATCCTATGGATCAGCTGTGGCTCCAACTCTGAGTCAGAAATAGAAAAAGGGAGATAGATCATTGACGCAACACCCAATGCCACTGTTTCTACCACCAAGATCCAGCCTAGTGAACCGGATGAACCAGAGGAAGGTGAGTGCCTCTTTCATTCACATATGTGGGTGAAGGGTACTCCGATACACTTCATCGTTGATAGTGGTAGCCAGAAGAACCTCTTCTCAGCAAAGGTCATCAAGCGGTTGGATCTGCCAACAACACCACACCCACGGTCATACACCATCGGATTTCTCCTCCAAGGGAGAGATCTCCACTTTGACCAACCGTGTCTCCTGCCCTACAAAATCAAGCCCTTCAAAGATGAGGTATTGTGTGATGTCACCCCCCTTGAAGTTTCTGATGTTCTTTTGGGCCAAAATTATTTATGGAAACTTCATGTTGTATGCAAGTCTAGGCCTCATTGTGTTATTATTACTTTGGATAGGAAATTGTATAGGATACCTGAGGTAGTCCCACCTACTTCCATTTCCTTGATCTCTGCCAACCATTGCAAGAAGGTTATCTGTTAGACCAGGAAGTTTGTATTCTTCGTGATTCACACTCAAAGTGAGTGGAAGGTTGCAACCACATCCATGGCCTTCGTGACAGGTCTCTCCATGTAGCAGAAGCAAGTGGATAAGGTTGTGGAAGAATACAAAGACATATTCTTCTCACCCACTAGGGTACCTCTGCACTATTAGGTCAAGAACTCAATTGATTTGACCCTCGATGCAACGTTACCCAACGGGCCAGTCTATCATTGCTCTCTATCAGAAAATGAGGAAATCAAGTGTCATATCCAAGAGATCCTCAAAAAGTGGCACATCCGACCAATATCATCACCTTGTGGGAGCCAAATCATGCTTGTGTAGAATAAATATGGGACTTGGTGACTCTGCATTGATTATTGGACCCTAAATAAAATCACAGTTAGGAATTGGTACCCAATTCCTTGAATTGACGATCTCCTTGACCAACTCAAGGGGTCCAAATACTTTAGTATGATTGATATAAAGTCTGACTACCACCAAGTCCCAATAGAGCAGACTGATCTATGGAGGACTGCCTTCAATTCCAAAGAAGGTATTTTTGAATGGTTGGTCATGCCCTTTGGATTGAAAAATTCCCCAACAAATTTCATGATGATGATGGAAAATATCTTGAGGTCTTTAAACAATTCTTTTTTGGTGGTGTATTTGGATGACATCCTCATCTTGAACAAGATTTGGGAAGAACACTTGCAGGATATTCAACAGGTTGTGCACACTCTATCACAACACAAGCTATATGCAAATTTGGAAAAATGATCCTTCAACATGAACAGGGTCCAATACCTAGGATACATTTTTTATGAGAATAGGTTTCATTTCGATCCAGCCAAGATCTAGGTCATTCATGAGTGGCTAGCCCCGACCACACTCATTGATCTTCGGAGCTTCTTAGGCCTTGCCAATTTCTATCATAGGTTTGTGTTAGGATTCTCCCACATTGCATTGGCCCTTGGAAAAGTGACCATGGGTGGTGGAAAGGAAAAAATTGTGTGGGACCAGTTGCAACAAAAAGCATTCGATGATTTGAAGCAGTGCTTGTGCTCAACCCCAATGCTCTCATTACTCGAACTGCAACAACCTTATGAGATTGAGACATATTCTTAAAACTATATGGTGGGTGCAGTTATCACTCAACATGGACATCCCATGGCCTATCATAGTGAGACACTATAATATATCATTCATAAGTACCCTACTGACAACAAAGAAATGTACTCCATTGTACATGCTTGTCACTAGTGGAGGAATTACATTCGTGGGAAGGAGAGAGTCATCCACACTGATCATAATCCTTTGCAGTTCATGCAGACACAAGGAAACTTGTACACATACTTGCAACAGTTCCATATCAACATCAATAATAAGATAGGGAGCGCCAACCACATCACTGACAACCTCCTTCAAACAAGCAGGGAAATGACTGTGATTTCATGGTTGTTGATCAATTTTCCAAGATGGCGATTATGGTCGCCTGCAAGAAGAGAATCAAAGTGGAGGACACCACCAAGATATTCTTTGAACGAGTCTGGGTACATTTTGGAATACCACAAACCATCAAATCAAATTGGGACAACAAGTTCCTCAACACATTTTGGTCGAGCATCTAGTCAATGCTAGACACTAAGCTCACCAAATCCACGTCCTTTCACCCCTAAACAGACGGCCAAACCAAGGTCATCAATAGGATGATCGTGCATATTTTTCACATGTACAATTCCAAGAATCTGCACACATGGGATGAGAGTATTCCCTATGTTCAACATAGTTACAATAGATCCATACATAGCTCAATCATCGACAACCAATTTTAGGTGGGGTTGGGATTTCAACCATTGGGTCCCAAGGATGTTACACTACCCCTTGTGTCCACATAGAAAGAATCGCCCCATGCTTAAACCAAAGTCAACAAAGCCACTTGATTCATTGAATGAATCCATCACATCCCCCAATAGGTTCAGGATATTTTGTAGAAGTCCAATTCCAAGTAATGGAAGCACCATGATCAACATCGGGTGCCCCACAAGTTTCAGGTGGGCGATAAAGTTTGGTTGCATTTACAAAAATAATTCTTTACAGGATCCCATCAAAAGATTTTCCCACTCTTATATGGACCTTACGCCATCACCAAGTTTGTGGTTGAAAATTATTTGGAGCTCAACATTCCCCCCTTCCTTGGCTTGTACCTAGTGTTTAATGTTGACCTCCTTCGGCCATACTTTCCACCATTGTTGGACACGTCAGAGATAAAAAAACAATTGACATTGACAGATCTCAACCATGACTGCATAGAAAATGCATCCACTGATCATATCATGGACACATAGGCCATGGGTACTTGCTAATGGAAGCTTCAACTTTATCGTGTTGTCAAAGTGGGATAACTCTTGCACCAAGGCAAGTGGCTCACTTGAGGCCAAATTCAGCAGAAATTTCCTCATTTTATGGGGGAAATAAACGCAATGGATACCATTTCTTCCAAAGGGAGGAAAATTAATCTAGGTTGATATTGGTGGCCACCCACCTCTTCCAACTGGCTCACATATAGTTTTCATCTCGGCAGTGTTTTTTCTAGTTTTTTGGGTCCTAAATTTTCGGGGTTGTTTTGAGGCCCTAAACAACGTTTTTTTTATCTCACCATAGTCACACTGTAAAATTGGTAAGATTATTATGGAAAAATGTGTATTCCTCGAATAGACCTTTCCAATGGGCTATCGTATGCCTAAAACAAAGATCGTATGTAAAAGTTACGACTTCGGGAAGTTGATGTACCAACTTACCCCATCGGTGCCCACATGAATTTTGGTGCTTTATATCCTAGGGTTACATTTTTGGATGTATAGGGTTTTATGATTACTTATTGATGCTAAAAATGCATGGATCCCTCATTGTAATTTTCTTAGGAGAATGCACGTATCTTCCACATCTCTTCTCAGAGATTAGCTACCACCATTCGAGCAAGATTGTTTCATTCTGAATTTTACAGTTTCAACATATTTGTTTATTGAATAGAGGTTAATTTTCACTATATCTCTGTTATTGGTATATTTGTATTAGTGCTATAGATCTATGTTTCATTTCTTTCCACTCATAAATCTAGATAACATGTATCCTTAGGTTGGGAAAGATAAATTTTGTCCTTGGTTTCCAAAACTTGGAGGTGAAGAAAATAATGCAAGTATTTTAAGTATATCATTTCACACTTCTTTTTAAGACTACATTTCACATGATTTAGAATTTTGTTGTCACTACCAATTAGTATAAACTCATAAACTTGAATGACAAGTATGATAATATGGTCACCTTTTGGCTTGCTATGGACATTAGGGTTAGAGTCGTTGCATCTAGAAAATCTAGAGTCAAGAAGTAATGAAGCCATATTTCCATACCAAGCCTGATGAGATTTCTTGATGCCATAGAGTGATTTATTAGGAAACAAACAAGGCTAGTGTCACTCTGAACAAATCCTAGAGGTTGTTCCATATAAATTCAATATTGCAAATCCTTTTGAAAGAAGGTATATTTGACATCCATTTGATGGACCTCCCATCAGTATGAATCTACAAGGAAAACAACAAGGAATATGGAATTCATTTTGGCAATAATGTGTTTGCATAATTTTTTCAATGACTAGTTTAGGTGGCCACGCCTCTCATGCCAAAGTCCACTCTTGTCATCACTATGATAAATAACAATTGAATGAACCAAACATGACCCAAAGTTGTAAAACTTGTACAACCTTGTTGTATCATATAGTATTCTTGATGCTACAATATGGTGAGGATCCTTTAAGTTCTTGATTGCAACTTGGTGAGGAGAAAAACATATGTTTTTTCCTTCACTGGAATACACGATTAGATAAATAAGAACAAGTTTGGATGAGATACCAAGAACACATATTACATCATCAAAGTGATCATCATCTAGCTAAATTATTCTTGATCCTACAACATCTGGAGATCTATCATCACCAACAAATATTTGTTTGTTGTTACATTGATTAAGAGTAGAAAAAATGGCTTTATCCTTAGTCATATGATCAAACTCTCTTGAACCAACAATCCACTCATTTGAAGAACTAGAATTTGATCATTGAAATAAAAACCATAAGCAAATAGAACATCTTTGTTTGAGGAATGAGGCAAAGATTTATCCCACTAATGGTTATTCTTCTTCATGGTTTTTCAAGGGATTTCATATTCTTGAAGCAATGTGGTTCTTGGTGACCATCTTTGTTAGAAATAATCATAAGTCCTAAATAGACCACAACAACCATTTAGTTATGATATGGTTGTAAGGTCATTATATTGAAATGTATTATAAATGTACCATTGATGTACATATGAATTAATTCAGGTTTGTTCATTTTCTGCCATGTTTCCATCTTCTTGATTTTCTTGGTTTATCATTTTCTTGCTCCTTGTTTTTATCATGATTCTTGCTCGTCATTGTATAATGTGGTATTAGACCACCTTTGGTCTTAAGGGCCTGGTAATATTGATATCCATGATAGTTTTTCCATGGAGGTGAAGTGCAGTGAGATTGTGTAGCGAAGGAGTGGAATGGGATCAATTGACACATACTAGAGAAAATGGATACGAGTGATGAAAATTACGTTTTCATAAAATAGACACCACCAACAAATGTTGTGTCCAATATAGAAATGTTGAATCTTAAAGTTGTTCTTTAAATTACAAGGACGATATAGTAGATCTAATTTATTGGTGTTGCAATCAACATGTCAAATATAATTGTTGTATGTTATGGATGTGTTGTGGCCGCAACAATCCCCCTTTACTTTTTCTTATAAAAGTAAAAGGAAAGCCCCCCCCTACTAAAATTTCAAACCTATTATCTAATCCTCTACTACTTGAGCCTAATGTCATTTGTTTTCCTACATTGATGGAGTTGTTGATTTATCTTGATAGATGATTGTCTTTGATGAGTGTTGAATTTTCCTTTCAATCCGATGATTTCAAATGTCTTCATGATGCTTATAGACCTATGATGTTTCGTTGACATTTGTGTGGTGGAATTGATATGTCATCTGTTGACCTTTTGTTGATTCTGAAATGCTTGGTGATCTTATGTGGCTGCATGGTTTGTTCTATTGCATGTCTTGATTGACTAAATCAAACTATGGATCTTCCTACTAGGATGTTTGTGCTTCATGTTTTTGCCTTTATGATTTAGTATGAAAATTCTACTCACCTATTTCTAACTCTAATTCTAAATCACATACTAGATTATCCTTCTTTTGAGTTGAGGCTTGGCACATGTAGTTTTAGGAAACTCATCTAAAACCACCATGTTCTCGTTGAATAAACCAAGAACTATCTTATAAAATAGATTAAAGGAAGGGAGCACAATGTTTATTGTAATAGAAAGTCTTATTTTGATCGCATGGATGATATCATTCTTGTTGTTTTGCAGGAGCAAGTTTGTAGGGACACTTCATCCGCATGACCACTCTAGCCTTGAGAGGCTTGTGGGGCAATCTCTGGATCCTTGTCCACAACCTCTACCTTGATTCTTGTCATGTTTTCTCCTTTCCTTGAAGTGGATTACTTTGTCTTGTAGTTTCCTCGAGGTCCAAAGCCTCCAAGGCTATCAAACCCATCTTTCCCACAAGCCTATCCTTGAACCTCTTCTTATTGTTTTATGTTGGGTCCTATATTAGTCTTAACCAATGAAAAAATCACATTCCCACTCTTGATTGTGAGTCCTTGTTGAGTTATCGCTTGATTCTTGTTATCTACCTGTCACATTCACCCACAGTGTCTGACATAGTGACCTTTTCCTAGACTTGGTTGTGCAACCGCTCCTTGCAATCTGAGCATATGCACCCTGTGAGAGGTGTATGTTGATTGGATTAGGTTGTGGTGTGTGCTTGGTTGGAGTTGATGTTTTGTATATACTTGTCACTACTTGCAACATTAAATCGTCGCATGAAGCATCATCCTTTCTCTTTCATCGCTCCTCTCCACGATTCCTATTTTTTTGAATCCTACCCTATACACCTTTTTCTAATTTTTTTCTTCTAGGTGAAGAACCATAACCAATGGAACCTAAGGGACATGGAACCTTGACTTGTCTAAATGCCTCTAATTTTCCTAATTTGTATTTATTTTGGTTTTATTTTATTTTTGTAAATATTCTTATATGTATTTATTTTATTTTTGTACA
>JASDQU010013183.1:109748-120396 GCA_032191745.1 Picea mariana
GTGAATATTAAAATATTTTATTTATGTTTCAGGTTGAAATATTTTATTATTATTAATATTCTTTTGAATGCTACATACCAACTTTATGTTTAATACTGAAAAAATTACACATCTCCATCATACTATAGAAAACCTCTTTCCACTCAATAATAAATAATAATAAACATCTTGAAATAATTTTAATTTTTTAAGATCCTCCTCATAAAACAATTAATTGGATATCCCACCTAATCCATCTATTGAAAATGTCTACAAAAAGATGCAGAAAAACCATCCTTTTGTTGTCAATATAGTTCCTAAACAACAAGTGTCAATCAAGAATCCATATATTCATGACAATAAGTAGCAACAATAAATCAAATCTCTGAATAGCAGTAAATAGTGGCAATACAGCTTACCATAAAATACATAAATAACTACAGTGATGTAAAAAATACAGGGAAGTCTCTAACTTCACTTACAGATCTTCCCTCAGTGGGAAAACCTGGGATTATTTGTTTTCAAACGGTTATGATTATGGCCATGATAACCGTCATCTCGCCTGATGTTTCTCCACGCGCAACAAGCAACGGAGTATACAACAATAAGGGCAACGAGCACTACTATAAGAACAATGGCCACCTTTTTCCAATCGCGCTTCCACGCTGCCAAAACACCCGCTTTGCATGCGCTACAGCCATAGCAAAGCTGGTTCTGATCGTTGCTCCAAAGCCCACAGTCGGGACTCGTATTGTTTGCAGATGAAGACGCATTAACAGTCCACATGGTCGCATTAACAAACGTGAAACCACAAGACGTCGGCGGTTTGCAACATCCCGACTGCACACAAAACACAAACCCCAATGCTTCAATTCCGACAAAAATTCCGAACCTCTTTCTTAATTTATATCTCCCCAATTCAGTTTACAAATTTATCTGTATCTATTTTGGAGTCAACGAAACTGTGCGTTTAACACATGTTGTTTCGAATTTTAAAGAAAACCATTAATTGAAAACCTAATATTTGTAAAGGTAGGAAATCGAACCTAGATTGATATAGGAAAACTCTAGAGCCGAATCATCTCACGTTACAAAACCCTAAATTTCTCTAAACATAGATATATTCCAACTGTTATCAACGTGTGGATTATCATCAATAATGTGCCTCATTCTATTAGCTTATTAGTATTTAATTGTACGGAGAGAAGCCAAGTAATCTTATGGCCCGAGTGGAAAACAGTAAATCTGGAATTAATACCTCGGCTTAATAGATTTTTTGGGGTGAAAATAGATTTGTGTGTGGAGAATATTGAGATTGTTACCTCCAATAATTTTATATCTCTTGGTGCACAGAATTGAAAATCAATTGAAACCAGAAGGAGAAAAGACGTACCTCAATAGGAGATAAATTGTTGCTATAAAACTCTTGTGCGCGCTCGTTTATGCTGTGATCCGCGAGGCTCTTGCAGATCTTGGCATCTTGAATACAGCTCTCGATCTTCTTCCAGTTGCCGGAATTGTTAACGCGCTTCTGCAGCCAGTTGGAATAGCCCCCCAGGCGGTATTCTTTGTATCCCCGATTCGACACCACCTGCCCCGCCCCCTTGTTGGTCACCACGAAGGCAAAGACCGTGATGCAGAAGATCAGGATTATGATTAAAAACATGAAGAACAGATATACACACAGTACCCATGTGATCCTGCAGCATGAGCCCACGAATCCCGCTATGGACAACACCGTGAGGAACGCGCCTATGCCTATAACAGGCCATTGAAGGAACTTCTCGCAGACTGAGTCTCCCTTTGTGCTCAACCATATCCCCCCTGCCAGGATGGCAATCGACAGAAGGAACGTAAGGCCATTGACGATCCCAATAATGTTATTGCTGAAACGAGCCATCTCCTCTCCTCTGCAACAAACCCGATATGAAGCGTTTTAGGATTAGAAGTAAATTAATGCAAAATCGCTTACTCCATCTGAACTACTGTACTAAAGATAACCCATACTGGACTCTGGTATTATAATCCATTTTCACAAGCAGGCTTACATAGAACACTTCTTACTGCATGATTGAAATCCAGGCAAACATGACTTTGTCAGTTATGGGTAGTTGGTGGAATTGACACGATTTTGACACGATTTTAAATGTTAGATTGGCTAAGTAAACGCCAATATGTGACGAGCATGATGCTTATTGCTAAGCTGTCATACAGAAGAGAGGAGAACCAGTCAACACTCCTGAATTAAACATTTATATTTCATCCATATCCAATCCGAGAACGAATCAACACCCGTGAATTAAACATATATTTCATCCCTATCCAATCCGAGAGGCAAGGTGTAAAACAACTAATGTTTGTATGTATACGTTTCCAATAAATTAAGTTTTTAATTGGAGTTTGTCGCCATTGACTCGAGTTATCCCTGATATTTTTTTAAGGGCCCATCTTGGATTAATATAAGATGATAATAATTTAGAAATTAGTTACGTATTACAAAAGGTATTGATATCATAATCCCGTTATATAATATACAAAGGGACATTTATATTTAATATTTTAGAAATGAGTTATGAGTTATGCATTACAAAAGGTATTAAGGTGTTTTCTAAACATTTTGAATTTTTTCATTGTAAGGGAATGAGATCTAGGTGAAAAATCGAATTATACACATTTAATCACTCAAATATGAAGTTTCAACAATTTTTAACATGGTTTTGAGCAAAATTCTTGGATCTAGAGTAAGTAGGAAACTAGGAAACTGTGCGCAGTGACAAATACTGCACGTCACAAAACTTAGTGACATAACTCTTAGAACTTACCGTGCAATGCATAGAGTGCACGATTTACTGTGCAGTGTGATAAAACACTTAAAGTAATTTCTTCACTCTGTGCTACTCCTTAACACAATAAACTCAGAAACACAACAAAAACTCTAAAATTACAGAGATTCAATCACTCAAATATGAAGTTTCAACAATTTTTAACAGGGTTTTGAGCAAAATTCTCGGATCTAGAGCGTGCAGGAAAATGTACGCAACACAGTGATAAATACTGCGCGCCACAAAATTTAGTGACATAACTCTTATAACTTACTGTGGTAATTTCTTCACTCTATGCTACTCCTTAACATAATAAACTCAGAAACACAACAAAAGCTCTAAAATTACACATGAAATTATCAACACACAAAATACTTGAAATATATTGAGAAATTTAGTGTTGCACGCTAATACAAAATATGATAACTCTGACGAGCTTCAACTCCAACAACTTATGCTAACTTTACAAACACAGAACTTGTGCTCCCAGAGTTCTTCGACTCCTTAGCTATTGTTGTTTTTTTCTTCACGACTCTGCTCTCTCTATCTCTCTCTACATGTGTGTATGTCGATTGTCTACAGACATATAGACTATGACTCAGACTTCTTACAGAAGTAAAAACCGACTCAACAATTATTACAACAATAAATTCGATTGACTTCTATCTACTTATCAGAACTTGAGAAAGATAAAGATCGGCTCCATTTAATAACTCCCTTGCTTGTCGACTGTCGACTGACTAAGACTAAGCTTGCGTAAACATGCAACTTTGTATTTGTAGATTGACTGACTGAMTGAAAAATCGACAGATTTGTAAAGCCCACCGACTTGTAATTACTATTTCCACCACTCCCCCTTAATTATAAGTAGGTGGGATTACAACAAAAATTGCATAAAAAATTGAATTGACTCTTTATTGTCTATTACTATGCAGATGATGAAATGCATCTCTTGCTAAAGMTTTTGTGAAAATATCTATGACTTGTTGTTTTGACCTGCAAAAATCTAAATAGATCTCTTTGTTATTCACCAATTATTTGATAAAATGATACCTTGTATCAATATGCTTGGCTTTTTTGTGAAACACATGACTCTTTGATAACATGATGGCCGAATTGTTGTCACAAAACACTGTTGTTGGTTCCTGTTGTTCCTGCAACAAATATTTTAACATTATTCTCATCCAAACTGCTTGACAAGCTGCAACATACTCTAATTCTGCTGAAGAAAGAGTCACAATGGGATGCTTCCTTGATGCCCATGATATCATACCTGTTACAAAATGAAATGTGTACCCAGAGGTAATTTTCCTGTCATCTGTATGTTGCCTCCACAATCACTATCAGTGTATCCAGTAAGTCTGAAATCTTCTGAAGTAAAAATACATAATGCCAAAACCTTTTGTTCCTTTCACATATCTCAAAATTCTCTTTCCTGCCTTCCAATGTGATTCTTTTGGAGTTTCCATGAACCTTGGATTCAGGCTCACTCCATACATAATATCAGGCCTTGTTGCTATTAAATACATAAGATTGCCTACTAGTCTTTTAAACAATGTGGGATCCACTTTGGACCCTTTATCTTCCTTACTTAACTTCAATCCTGTTATGAAAAGTGTTGGGTTTTCTTCGGAATTTATTATATTGAATCTGTTCAAGATTTCATGCGCATAATTAGATTGTGAGATAAATATACCAGTTTTGGACTCGTGAACTTCAATACCCAAAAAATATCTCATAAGCCCTAAATCAGTCATTTCAAACTCATCTTTCATTCCAAATCACCTGTAAATATCGAATCATCTACATATAAGAAAACAATTAACATATTACCTTGTTTATTTTCTTTGATGTACATTGTTGGCTCACATTCACTTCTTTGAAATCCATTCTATGTGAGATAGGAATCAATGCGACTGTACCAACTTTGGGAGCTTGCTTTAATCCATACAATGATTTCTTCAATATGTACACCTTGTTCTCTTGTCCCAGAACCTCATAGCCTTGTGGTTGTTACACATACACTTCTTCTTCTAAGTGTCCATTCAAAAATGTTTCCTTTACATCCATTTGGTAAACTAGCCATCTGTTCTGCGTGACAATGACTAACATAATTCTGACTATGTCCATGCGTACAACTGGGGAAAACGTTTCATTGAAATCAATTCCAGGTTTCTTTGTAAAACCTCTTGTAACTAATCTTGCCTTGTGCTTATGCACATTTCCTTCTGCGTCTTTCGTGGTTTTATAAATCCATTTGAAACTTATCACATCCTTGTCTTCAGGTACATCTACCAATTTCCATGTCTGATTGTTCTCTATGCATCTGATCTCTTCATCCATGGCTTGAGCCCATACATCATCTTTGTCAACTTCTTCAAAAGTTAATGCATCCTCTATTTGTGAAAATAAAGCAAAAACAAAAAATGAATTTGTTGTTTCCTCATTATATATGTCGCGAAGACTTCTTGTCTTCCTTGGTAACAAAATTTCTATTGTTGGTTTTGGAGATGTAGAACTACTTGGACTGCTTTCTAGAGTTTGTTGCACTCTAGGTGTTGATTGCGCACCTACTGATCTCATTGGAGTAGTTTGTGATGGGATTTGGGTCGTAGTTCTAGGTGTAGAAGGGACTGCACACTGACTTGTGCATGGTGTTTAAACCACTTTGTATTCTGTATCATCATGCTCCATAACATTAATAATTATGAATGTATTTTCTATGCTTCCATCCCATGCTTCATTCTCCACAAACTGAACATCGCGACTGATTATGACCTTTCTTGCGACAGGGTCATACAACTTGTATCCTTTTGTTTTTTTAGAATACCCAAAAAATATACATTTCTATCCTTTGTTGTCTAGATTCTTTCTCAACTCATCTGGAACATGTTTGTATGTGACACAACAATTTTTTTTTAAGTGCACCACAATGTGCTTCATACCTGTCTAGGATTCTTGAGGAACTCTGTTCTTCACACTCTTAGTCGGACATCTATTCATAATGTATACTGCAGTTGCTACTGCCTCAACCCAATACTCATTTGACAAATGTTTGGCTGCCAACATACTGCACACCATTTCCATGATGGTCCCGTTCTTTCTTTTTGTGACACCATTATGCTGTGGTGTATACCGTGTGGTAAATTGCTTGTAGATGCCATGAACTTTACAAAATTTCTGAAATTATCTTGATATGTATTCTCCTCTTTTATCAGTTCTTAGACACTTGATGTGATAACCACTCTACTTCTCCACAAGTGATTTAAACTGTTGAAAATGACCCAATGCATCATATTTATGTTTTAAAAAATAAATCCATAAATGTCAGAAAATAAGAACTGCCTCCTATGGATGGTGTTTGCATTGGTCCATAAATGTCTGAATGTACGACTTCCAGTGGAGATTTTTCTCTGTAAGACTTTCCAAATGGAAATGATTCTCTGTGCTGCTTTCCAAATATGCAACCTTCACATATCCTTTTTGTTTTTTCACTCAATGGAAATTTTTTTACCATATGCTTTGTATGTAGCAGCTTCATACCTCCAAAGTTCAAATGTCCAAATCTGAAATTCCATAGCCATGAATCATTATGTACTTCATATTGAAATGCTTCCTTCATCTCTGTGCCATTTTCTCTTTTCTTGATACTACATACACTATCTTCTTCATTGTAACTGCGTGCACTTTCTACTATAAATGCAATGTCTAACTGCACATATTTTTCTTTACCAACAAGTAGTGTTGTATTCCTCTTATTGGATGGCTTCAATATCAGTGGAAACATTCTTTTACTTGTCATCTGAATTCTTGCAATAAGTTGATTGCTTGGATATTTGTCCCTAATCACACAATTATTATCTTCCATGTAGATGATGTATCCTTTCTGTAATAACTGTCCTATGCTCATCAGATTATGCTTCAGACCAGAAACATAATGAACATCAAACATAAATTTTTGTTCTCCTTGTTTAGTTAAAATATTTATACTTCCTTTCCCTAAGACAATGACTTGGATGTCTGTTCCAAGTGTAACCTTGGTTTGGACCGAATTATCCAAACTAGAAAACAATTCTATGTTTCCTGTCATGTGGTTATTGCAACCTGAATCTAAATACCATATGCCACAAAGACTTGCTTGAGAAACATTGCATTCAAATAGGGAAACTATAGGCATTGTTTCGTCGCACACCATAAACATAGGACTGGAGGGACTATTTCTGTGTGATTGATCTTGTCCTTGCTTGTTCTGATTATACTGTCTCTTCCTACACTCATATGCATAATGTCCATACTTTTTACAGTAATGGAACTAAATCTTTGATTTGTCAGTTCTCTGACTACTTGGCTGACTCGTATTTGGGTTTTGACCTCTTCCACTAGTATTTCCAAGATTGTTGTTGTGTCCACCTCTGACATAACGTCTTCCTCTCCTTCTAAAGTTAGCTCTCCCCCTTACTTTCCACTACTTATAGATGACTGTGTGGAAAATGCATTCTTTAATGACATACTCGACCTATTCAATCTGTGCTCATGATTAATGAGGGAAGCTTGTAGTTCATCTAGACTAAAATGACTCAGATCTTTTCTCTCTTCTAGAGTCACAACAAGGGTATCAAATTTATGAGGAAAACTCCTAAGTGCCTTTTCAAAAACAAATATATCTTCTATGGTTTCACCATGAGACTTAATCTGATTTATCAGGCCAATGAAATGGGTATAAAATGAATCTACTGAATATGTATCTTTCATTGATAGAGTTTCAAAATATCTTCTAAGAATTTGTAGTTTTGAAGTCTTGACTTTGTCCATACCTTGATAAGAGGTTTGTAATATGTCCCATGCCTCCTTGGATTGCTTTGCTGATGCAAATATTTGGAGTATGATCTGATGCATGGATTGATGTATGTAAAACATCGCCTTTCCATCTTTCTTCCTTTGATCTTTCAAGACACCCTTCTCAGCTTGTGTGAGTGCATTGCATTTTGCTTGATTTGCTGGTTCCACATAGCCATTCTCGACTATTTCCCATACATCTTGACCTCAGAAAAATGCCTTCATGGTCAAAGATCATAACTCATAATTCTTGCATGTAAAAGTGGGAGGTTGCAACTTTGAGGTAGAAGCCATATTTCACCTTTCAACAAAGTTGTTTCTCTTAAACTTGTTCTGATCAACATGCTCTGATACGAGACCTCAGATCTAGAGTGCGTAGGGAAACTGTACGCAACGTAGTGAAAAATAATGCGTGCCACAAAACTTAGTGGAAAAACTCTTAAAACTTACCGCGTAGTGCACATACTGCACAATTTACTGCGCGCTGTGATAAAACACTTAAAGTGATTTCTTCACTCTATGCTACTCCTTAACACAATAAAATAAAAACAACAACATAAGCTCTAAAATTACACATGAAATTATCAACACACAATATACTTGAAATATATTGAGAAATTAGATGCTGCGCACTAATAAAAAATACGATAACTGTGACGAGCTTAAGCTCCAACAACTTCTTCTTAATTTACAGACACAAAGCTTGTGCTCTCAGACTTCTTTGACTCCTTAGCTGCTGATATTTTCTTCTTCATGACTTTGTGCTCTCTACCTCTCTCTACATGTGTGTATGTCGAATGCCTACAAACTCAGACATATATAGACTACAACTGAGACTTCTTATAGAAGTAAAAACTAACTCAACAATTAATACAACAACAAATTCAACTGACTTCTATCTACTTATTAGAACTCAAGAAAGATAAAGATTAGATACATTTAATAACTCCCCTGCTTGCCGGATGATTAATACTAATCTTGCCTAAATGTGAGACTTTGTATTTGTAGACTGATTGACAGTCTAACCAACTAACAATCTGACTGACTGACTTACTGACAAATCGACCGAGTCGTAAATCTCACCGACTTGTAATTACTATTTCCAACAAAAAATAATTAATATGCTCGTAAAAGCACCCAAAAATAGAATGTATAATTTATGTATAATTTAGGCAACATATCATGAGACATTTATATATATATATTAAAATTTCATATGCATTTTAAAAATTAGATGTAAATATTTTGATGTTCAAAATTTTTAAGATTAAAGTGAATCGTTTTTTCAATGTTGTAATAAACATTGTCTTAAAACAAATGACACACATTTATGTGGTAAAACCCTAACAATATGTGAAAGAAACATCCACAAGGTAAGGTATTTGTATTATTATTACTCACTTGTTTTGATTGTTGTCACAATTCCAATAATCTCCACCTTGCCAACAATTTACCTAATACCTTTCCCAAGCCCATCATCTCCACCTTGACAACAATTTACTTGATATCTTGCCGAACCTCATAATATCCACCTTGAAAATGATTTAGCTAATACCTTGTTGAAGCCCACTCATCACCTTTTTTACAAGCCAAGAGAAGTCAAACACCACTGTGGCTTCTCTAACAATATACACATTTGCACAATGGACTTTCTTAATAGCTATTCCACCTTCATCAATAACTTGTCTTACAAAATGATATTTATCTACAAAATACTTGGTATTATCATGATAAGATGGATTGATAGCCTCGAAAGTCACCCAATACAACCTTTAACCAAATTGCCTCCTTGCATGCATGTGACTCCTGCAAAGTAGATCTCCTTTTGTCCAAGTCACCTGCAAAACTTGAATCATCATAACCACAAACTAGTCGGGATGTGTTTGTGGGAGAGGTTGAGGTGTTATGTTATGTTAAATAAAGATACATTAAAACAAATTAAATTCCATTCAATTAAAAAAAAATAACAATCATAAAATTAAAGTCGACTCAGTTAAAAAAAACTATTACACTGTAAAACTTAACATGAAATGTAATAATAATACAAAAATGTACACCTTAATGAATTGGATCCCTTTGGATGGTTGATGGATCTAGGTTTAATATGGAAAGTTGGTATGAAATAATACCCATTATGTATGGTAGTTAGGCTTATTGAATATATGTAATGAAGGTCGTCATTAGTAAATAAGGCCTATGTAGTAGTGTGAACACAAAGTATTGTAAGAAGGCTTAGTAGAAGGTTCCACCTACTAGAACATTTCTTCTCTAGAATGTTCCTAGGAGGTAGATATTATTATATAAATAAGTGTAATCAATGTAATGAAGGACAATGGAAGTATATTGTGTTTGGAGCTTATCTCATTAAGAGGTTGCCCCCTAGAAGAGACAAATGAATATGCAGATGTCACTTTGCACTTGCATCTAAATTTAAGGAGAAATTGTGATGCCATAAATAATTAGAATATAAGAGACAATTAACATACTATAAGGAGGTGATCAAATCTAATTTAAAAGATCAAAAGTATGTTACAATATATAAGAGACAATTAACATATATAAAGAGGTGATCACCTCTAATTTAGAAGATCAAAAGTATGTTACAAAAGGGACTTTACAAACCTTTTCACTCACCAAAACTATGATTACTTAGGAACGTTTTTCTTAAAAACCCAAGTAATTTCCTTACCTTTCTTAAAATCCTATAAACAAATTTAAGTTCAATAAAAGTTAACCTTCTCATCATCATTATAATATTTATTTTTAAAATATCTACTTTTTATTTAAACATAATAATCTTCCTATTGACATCATAATTATAGTAATTGTAAAACTTCATATTTTCCTTTGTCAAACACGTTATATGCATACATAGTTTGTATGAACTAGTGTAGATCCATATCAACTCCAGATCTATCACGCATCGATAGACATCAAATATATATATATATATATATATATATATATATATATATATATATATATATATATATATATATATATATATATAC
>JASDQU010013183.1:120555-138077 GCA_032191745.1 Picea mariana
GTGATATAATATTATTTTACTTAAGTTGGATGTTAAAATATTTTTCTAAATGTCTCTTGTAAATGCCATACCATATCCAAACATTTTTTACCAAAAAACACTTGTTGACTAACCTAAAAAAATAAATTCAAATATGGATATTTAATTTTTGTGTGTTTACATAAATTTCATGGCCTCAAAAGAGCAATAGGACTTTCACAATACCCCTAAAAAAAGGTAGACTTGCACTTACATTATGTTTAAATAGGATTGATAACACCAAGCCTAGTATACATTGTATGACTTATATGAACTAGTTTAAATAAAACATGAAATATTTCATTTTGAAATTGTTTTTATGACATAAATACTTTTTTTTATACATGTGTTGTGTAATGTGCTCATATTTAATATCTTGTGCATACTTTTGAAAACCTTATCCCACATAAAATATAAATTGTAGCACAAAATTATTGTGAATAAGATAAAATAAAATGAAAAAAAAGATAATATAAATCATTTAACATGAGACAAATTTATGTGGTAAAACCATGACAATATGTGAAGGAAACATCCACAAGGTACGATATCCATATTCTTATTGCTCAAAGGTAAATATTACAATCTTCCCACAACAAGCTTACAAATCTTGCCATATGCCTCTTAGGGCTACACAAATATATATCATCTTCAACATTACTTCCACCGTTACATGAACTACCATTGGTTAAAGAACTGCCACCGTTATATGAACAACATATGTTCACTGGTTTTTATTGTTGTCACAATTCCAAAAATCTCCACCATGACAATAATTTACTAGATACATTGCCCAAGACCATAATCTCCACCTTCAAAAATTTACCTGATACTTGCCCAAGCCCATAATCTCCACCCTTACAATAATTTACTTGATACCTTTCCCAATCCCATAATCTTCACCTTGAAAACAATTTACCTGATACCTTGCCCAAGCCCATTCATAACATTTTTTACAATCCAAGAGAATTCGAACACCAACGTGACTTTTTAAAGTGTACTGGTTATGTGATCACATCTACACAATGGAATTTCTTAATAGCTACTCTACCTTCATCAATAACTTGTCTTAAAAAATTGTATTTAAGTAAAATATGCTTGGTCTTACTGTCATAAGCTGGATTGATAGCCTCCAAAATCACCCATGTCCAAATCACCTTCAAACTTGAATCATCATAACCAAAAACTAGTCGGGATGTTGTAAGGTGCTCTATAACCCAGTATGTGGGAGATGTTGCAAGGTTCTCTACAACCCAGTATATGGGAGATGTTGACATATTATGTTATGTTATATAACACTATATTAAAAAAAACTAAATTCCACTCAATTAAAAAAATAACAATAATAAAAATAAAGTTGGATCAATTAAAAAAAACAATTACAGTCACCTTATAAAACTTAACATGGAATGAAATAATAAAAAAAAAATGTACACCTAGAGAACTTAACATGGAATGAAATAATAATAATAAAATGTACACTATAATAATAAAAATGTATACCTTAATAAATTGTTTTTGATGAATAGTTGATAGATCTGGGTTTAAGAAGATACATATGAAGAGTCTTAGATGATAGGAAGGGTCACCCATTGAAGAAGACTAATAGTCATTTATTTTTGTATATATGCAAGTATTATCTTAATACTAAACAAATAAAGTGTGGAGTTATCTTTTCTTCCATCCCTAACCTTAAGAGCCATCACTAACTCCATAATTCTTCCACGTGTTTCCTTTCCCATATAGTACAAAAAAAACGCCTCATGTTTTTAGTATAACCCTCTGCCTACGAGTTTGTCTCTTGCATACAGAAACATTCTTCTGCAGGTCTGTCTCCCTGAGGTCTGTCATACCTGTTCATTTTATTATGTGTTAGGGTTTCGTGCTCTCCATTTCTTTCCATGCCCGACACCTCTTTATTTCTTTGCATGGTTTTATCGAAGATGCAATCGCCTTGATTGCTAGAGGCCAAAGAAAAATCTCCTTGACACTCTCATGCTACTGGTATTTCTCTATATCTCATATCTATCCATATCTCTCATTCTACTCATTCAAATTGTTCACCTGAATACAATTTCTCACCTGTCAAATTCCTTTCTCACCATGGTACCTCTCACAAGACCCTCAAGCTGCTAATTGACATCTAGTGTTCTATGTAGGTTTTCCCATTGATAAAAATCTGGTCAAAATTCACATTCAAACCCTCCACCTCTGAATTTTTGTTGTGTATCATTTTTAAACCCTAATTCTCTCATTTCTCGACCGACTTGACCTTTCATAGATGACCGATACGACCTCTTCACTCGATGGCTGATATATACGTCTATATCGCCTTCCATTAATATGATTTCTTTTCACGCAACCACGGTATCCATGTAGTAGCGATAGGAGGCTCGTATCAGGTCCCAACGAGCATGGGAATTCGTTATATCCCTATCTCGTGTTATCGCAGAGACCACTGTGAGAATTTGCATATTATATATGTTATGTGTGTTTTAATATCAACACAACCTCACACCATATTCACATCATTTGTTTAGTTTCCTTTCACAGATCATGCAGCGTGGGCATAGAGAAAGAGAGCACTGCACGATTTTTTGTTGGTCACTTCGCCGATACTGTTCAACCTCTCCATATTTGTTGGGATTGGAAACCGTGGGTGTCCACAATGAAGAATTGAATAGACCGCATTGTATTAGACTGCCAGTGTATTGAAGCCTAGGTTAGGTCAAGTTGGTCCTCAAATTAACTCTTTGATACAATCAACCTTTTAGTTCTTGGGTTTTCTTCTTTTGGGTTTTCTTCTTGTGGGATTGATATTGTTTCAATTATCATGCATTTCACCTTCGATGCACCCGTGACAACACAACATACTTGTTGGACATCGATTTGTTCATTTTTCCACTTTGATAGAAGACAATTTGCACCTACCAGATTGTGGTTGAGTGCTCTCATTTGATGCAATAATAAATGAAAGAACTTAGAAATGAGAAATTGATCTGGAGCACGAAATGAGAGTGGAGATATAATAAAGGAATGCACAAGGATATGACAGATATCCAATAATACAACAGAAATATATAAAGATGCAACCATAAACACATATATACAGTAATACACGATTTCTATTAATGAAATAAATGTACATAGACTGTAAAAATACAGAGCGAAAGACTCACTAGAATGGTGGGAGATTATCTCTAAGAAGAGATATGACGGCTACTCGCATTCGAAAGAAAATGATTACAATGAGGCTTTGAAGGCCTTTTTACAATAAACACGAATGCCCAAAACCCTAGACATCCAAAAACCTAACCCTAGGAGATGAAGTTCCAAAAGTCATGTGGGTCCCATTTGGGTAAGTTAGTACATCAACTTCCCGGAGTCGTAACTTTTGCATACAATCTTCGTTCTAGGCGTATGATATCCCATTGGAAAGGTATCATCGAAGAGATTCATTTTTGGGGATCAATCATAATTTTGGCTATCATTGAGAATCTTGATCCCAAAAATCCTTCATTTAGGCATTCAAAATGGCCTCGGAAATTAAAAACGACTAAAAATAGTAAATTGCCAAAATTGTCAGAAAACTGTTTTGAGCCAATTGGAAAAGGTGGATGGCCACCGATATCCACTTGGATCAATCCTCCCTCATTAGGAATCAATGGTCTCCATTGTGTTGAGTGCTCGGGGGAGAGGAAAAAACGTTTGATGAATCTAAATCTTGGTGAGTTGCTTGCCTTGCTAGAGACGTCGCGTTGCTCGGTTTGTGGAAGACTATCATGAGCATGTGGCTGGAAGGGTTGGATATTTTTAAACAGTCTTTATACATGATATTATTTTGTGCAGAAGGAATCTTTACACTTTGCTACAATCTTGTCAACCTGCTTCTGTTGGATAAAAGGTGCTTGGGTCGAGGCTGTAGTGGTTGTAGTATCCTTTTGTTCACCTTTTGAATAGATTGTGAAGAAGATGAATTTTGTAGTATGAGATACTACCTTGCAACACTTTTTAGGTGGAACAGTAGTTGGAACTACCTCTGGTATTCTGTAGAGATGACCCCCCCAGAGAAACAATGACACTGCGGGGTCGAGACTCATAAACAACATGGTGCTTCCACATATATGGTTGGCCCAAAATAACATCACAGACATCTAGTGGGGAAACATCACATAATACCTCATCCTTGAAGGGCTGGATGCTGTATGACAATCGACACTACTGGCTGACACGAAGATCTCGTCCTTGGCGAAGCCACCCGATGTTGTATGGCCGCGGGTGTGGTGTTGTTGAAAATCCCAACTGTTTGATGACCTCTGCTGAGATGAGGTTCTTCTGGCTTCCACTATCAACAATAAAATGTAGTGGGGTCCCCTTCACCCACATCTGTGAATGAAAAAGACACTCCCCCTCTTCAAGATCTGTTGGTTCTTCTGGTTGAATTGTTGCGGTCGCGACAATAGCAGTGGGGTTTGCGTCAATGATCTGTCCTTTACCGGTGTTTTCAAAATCAGATTCTGAATCAGGGTTTGTCTCCTTGTCTTTGATATCAACCACCAATGACTATTTTGAGCGAAATCATCGGTGTTGTGCCAGAGGCTTTTGTGGAAATTGCACCATTTTTCGGTGTCCTTCTTTGTCTTCCCGTGACCCTTCTTTTCTTGTGGCTTGGACTAGTTTTCGGGAGACTGTTTGTTAAGGATGTCTTTGTCATACTTTTGTTGTTGCGTATTTTCAAATCCGAACTCTCGTTTGTTTCGGTGCTTAAATTTCTGCTTGATTTTAACAACATATCGATAAGCAACACTGAGTAATGATATGTCTAGAAAATCCATTTCAGTTTAGATGTATCTGTGTAGAGCCCCACAGTATCATTCAGAGTATTTGATACCCATCTTGGTGTGCAAGGTATGGAAGGTATTAGTGAACTCTGGAACTTCTTGGCCTCTCTCTTGCCGCAATGTGGTCCATCTCATGTACTAGTACTCATAGTTGCCAACAGGGTAATACTGTTCCTTTACTGCATCCACACAAAAATCTCAAGTGGGCTCGACCCCATATATTCCAGACTCCTCTGTAGAACTTTGATCCTAGTAAGTTTCCCACCAATGTTTGACATGGGGGAGAGATTTAAGGATTGCGAAGGTGATCTTTTCTCTGTCACAAAAATTGTGAACAGAAAAATAACCTTCTAGCAGATTTAACCATTTGTCTAGGGCTTCTACATCTATATGTCCTTCAAATACATGAATATCAAAATTAAATTTTACCTTGAAAGGCGAGGTGCCTCCAAAGTGGCCGCTTGATGAAGATGCACCTATTTTTATCGACACGCATTAAAGGATGTGGGAAAAATTATCCATCATTTCGTCCCTCTGTCGCATGAGAGCTTGCTCAAGCAACAGATTGATAGGATTGTTTGTTTCGTTGTTTTTCTTTTCTTCCGCCATTGAGGGTTTATTGGGTGTGCGAGAGCGATTGTCCTTAAGAGAGACAAGGTCGAGACCCAAATTTCTATACTTAGACCTCGTCGGGGACATGCACTGAAAAAACGATCAAGAATAGCATGCTCTGATACCACTGATCCAGATTTATTTTCGACACGAAATGAGAGCGGAGATATAATAAATAAATTCACAGAGATATTGCAGATATCCAATAATATAACAAAAATGTATCAGCGATGCAACCATAAACACATATATCAGTAATACATGATTTCTATTAATGAAATAAATGTATAAAGACTGTAAAAATATTGATCCAGGTAGATATCGGTGGCCACCCACCTTTTCCAAATGGCTCAAAACAGTTTTCTGGCCATTTTGGCAATTTACTATTTTTAGCAAGTTTTAACTTCCGGGGCCATTTTGAGGGTCCAAATGAAGGTTTTTCAAGATCGAGGTTCTCAATGATAGACGAAGGCATGATTGAGCCCCCAAAAAGAATCTCCTCGAAAATACCTTTCCAACGATCTATCACACGCCTAAAACGGAGATCTTATGCAAAAGTTACGACCCCAGGAAGTTGATGTACTCACTTACCCAAACGGGACCCACATGACTTTTGACACTTCATCTCCTAGGGTTAAGTTTTTGGATGTCTAGGACTTTTGGCATTCCCGTTTATTGTAAAAGGGCCTTCAGAGCCTCATTGTAATGATCTTCTCACCGATGCGAGTAGCCATCACATCTCTTCTCAGAGATAAGCTACCACCATTCTAGCGAGTTTTTCACTCTGTACTTTTACAGTCTCTGTACATTTATTTCATTAATAGAAATCGTGTATTACTGTATATCTGTGACACTTTTTATATTTCCGCTATATATCTGTTATATTTTTGTCTCTCTTGCAATATCTCTGAATATTTCTATGTTATATCTCCGCTCTCATTTCGTGCCGAAAATAATCCGGATCAAATACAAAGAAAAAAACTCACTAGAATGGTGACAACTTATCTCTGAGAAGAGATGTGACGGCTACTCGCATTCGCAAGAAGATGATTACAATGAGAATTTCAAGGCCTTTTTACAATAAACAGGAATGCCAAAAACCCTAGACATCCAAAAACCTAACCCTAGGAGATGAAGCACCAAAAGTCACGTGGGCCCCATTTGGGTAAGTTAGTACATCAACTTCCTGGGGTTGTAACTTTTGCATATGATCGTCATTTTAGGCATATAATAGCCCGTTGGAAATGTATTGTCGAAGAAATTCATTTTGGGGCTCAATCATGCCTTCAACTATCATTGAAAATATCAATCCTGAAAAACCTTCATTTAGGCCCTCAAAATGGCTCCAGAAGTTAAAAATGACTAAAAATAGTAAATTGTCAAAATTGTCAGAAAAAAGTTTTAAGCTAGTTGGAAAAGGTGGGTGGCCACCGATATCCACCTGGATCAAAAATTCAGAGGCAGAGGTACTTGTCATAATTCCTGTCAAAAATTAGACATTCATTCTACCCGTTGCAGAATGGATGGGTCACATGAAGCTATTGAGTGCAGATTTCCATGGCAGAATATTGAAGAAGGAAAACATAGTAAAAAATAAGATATAGATAAAAATTCAAGAGCTGTTATCACTCCAAGAGTCACTCAAGGTTGTAGGTTGAGTAAGTTTGGTAACTTAATCAAATGTTTAATAAAATATATAAAATTGGATCAGAAACAGATAACTCACTCACTCACTCAAGATACATGCATATATCCAAACAAGATAAGTATCTCAAAAGGTATGATCAGATGGTTTTAAACTCATATGGGTGGAGAACATTCACTATGCCAGCAAGATCATGTATATTGAATATATAGATGAAAGGTTGGCTATAATAAAAAAGAATACTTATAATTCTAGTTTACCAATGCAAAGACAAGATGGAAATTATCAGTTGAACAAAGAAATAAACATAACATTCAATCATAAGTACAGGAAGAGATGAATGAATAAAGGTCTGAACAATAACAATGAAATAAGCTTATAATTCTAGTATATATATCAAAGTCTTGTACAAAAAGAGTATTTAAAAGTCTCCAAATTCCAACCCCCTTTGCTTATCTCTTTGATCATTTTTATAGATACATAATATGATTATATATATCCAAAATGAATGGATCTCATAACCAATTCACCCATATTTAGATATTTGAAAATATCCAACTCAAATCCGAATTTGTGAGGTGGCTGGAAAATACAAACTGTCAAATTTCTGGAAAATTATGCTCAAAGATTCACCTATATCTCCCTAATCCAAACAACTGTTGGAAACTTGAGTGGGTTTTTTGAAGAGGAGATCATTCTTGTGAAAAACCTCTCTCACTTTACAAAAATACCTTTCCATCTCATCGAAATATATCTCCAAAAAATATGATTAAAACAAGAAAACACAGATTTCCAAAATCTAGTCATATTCCTACAATCTAGGATTTTATCCCTAGAATGTTTCATTTGAGGAAACAAAGTGCCACCTGCATGATTTGATGGGGGATGATCTTATCTTCAAACATATGTGGACATATTGACCCAAACATCCTCTTTCCAAGTCGAAGTTTGACCAAATCTCATCCATGTTGAATGTTTGAAGAGTTGGTAGTGCAAAACACAAGAAAAACATAGTTTGTGCTACAAAATCCTGTAGGTGACTGTTTTCAACAATTTTTTCTAAAATAATTTTAAAGCTTGAAATGAATGCTGGAAAACGCTGCTTTAAGACCTAAACTTTGACTTCATAACATATTAAATGTTGCAATATATCATACTTAATCATTTAAACTTCTTCATACTTCATTTTACAAAAACGTTTATGCCAAAATGTAATACTCCAAGTGCTTTAGACAAACACTCAATGCCTCTGGAATTGTTTCTTAAAAGATGAATACCCTGCACCCTTAAGAGAACCATTTTCCATACTGTCACTGCAAACATATCCCTCTTTGACAAATTTCATCAATAAACTCTAAAAAAAGAGTATGCTTGTGATATGCATTTTTTATGTATTTAACACTTGCTAGGGATTTTGATCTTCAACACAAACTGATAAAAATGTTCCTCTATGATTCTACCATATGCATCTTCCTCTCTTTCTCCAGATGATGCCCTTCTAGATTTTGACAAAACCTCTAACATCCTATGCGCTTGAAGGAGTCCACATGATTAGAGTTTTGTTCAATCAAAGTAGTATCAGTGGGCTCAAATCTAACCACAGAGCCTGAACTTGTCCTAGGGATATGGTATTTCCTTGGATCCATTTGATGTCCAATCACCTGTTGCAAATACTTCTACTCATAAGAAAATTAGAGCAAAAACCATTAAGGACAAAAATTCCTTGGTTCCAAGAAAACCTTAACAATACTTCTTTGAGGGTGAGCTGCAGCTTTAGAAGAGGATCTCGAGACACGATGATGATTTAAGAACCTTGAAAAAAAAATTGATATACCTTTTTCACTTCAAAAGTCTTCAAATGTAAAATTAGAGCTTTTTCATGAGTCGGTAGCGCACTTAGTGTTAAAATAGCGCTTTGCGCTACCAACTTGTCATAATGAGGAATTATTTCAAAATGGACATCCCTTTGTGATTTGAAGTGAAATTATGGATCATTATGGGCCATAAGTGACTAAAACAACTTGTGATTGGCCTTAAAACAATTTCATGACTCAATTAACCACCTAAGACTCCAAAAAAAAAAAAAAAGTTTATTTGGGAGCTTTAACATTTGGCTCTAATTGGGGATGAAAGCCTACCTGTGAGGTTCCAAGAACATAGCAGACCCTGTGCCTTTCCATTCAATCTGAAAACCCTGTAACCTGCTTTGATTATGAGATCAAATCACTCTTCAAAAATATACATCTTGGACTCTATAGTGCCTAGTCCATTGGGTTATAGTGTCATCTAGTATTAAACTTGTAGAAATAATCCTTTACTATCTTTCAAGATCTGTCACTTATTCAAGCAATTAACTAATACACTATTGAAAAACTTGAAGGAAAACAAATGCTCGAGAAGCGATCTTTATTTCCTATGCTAGCCTACTTCTAACCAGTTCTGCAACTTGTTCAAGTAAAGACAAACTTCCATAACAACCATTCAAGTAGCTTCAAAACTGAAATGATCTTGTCCATACCACTAATCAATATATAATAACTGAAACATATCAGCCATGATAGAAAAAATTTCAGAAAATCATACTCACCCATGAATGCCAATGAAAGGAAATATGAAATTGTCAAATGATCTGAAATATATGAATCCATCAAGGCTGCAACCGGATCCTTGAAACCAAGATAAAAAACATATTGATCCATAGAAAACAATTTCTCATCCATGACTGACTCTTCGCTTGAAAATTGATATCCCTCTAGTCCTCTTGTGATCAGATTTTGATCATCAGTAGCAACAAATCTCTCTTCAAAATCATGATCACAAGATGATGATAAAACAAGGTTTAAATCATATTGATCATTATCAGATAGAAACATGTAATTACCTATGCAATCATTAGTTACCTCATGATCAAAATGGTTTGAAAATTGACTATCAACTTGGCATGCATACCAGTCCATAGAAACATCCACAAACACTGGAGAATATAATTCCCAGTCTGACATATACTCAAACTCTTGTTGTTGTTTTAGATATTCCTCATACACATTGCCTTCTTTCTCAAAATCAAATACACACTGATAGTTTCCTTGCTCCTGTGCATGAAGATATTCAAAGTAAACTGGATCTCTATCTCTCCTAGAAGCACATATGTTCTCGTCAATTTCTTGGGCATCTTCAAATAAAAATTCTAAGGATGAAGAATTCATTTCTAACAGGAGAAGGACAACCTCTGAATTTTGTGCCATAACATAGTATATCATGGCAGTGATCTCAGTAGGCCGGATCTCCAAGGGCATGCTATGATAAATGTTATAAAATATTCTGTTGAAGATAGACAAAGCATATTCCTCCTCTCTTCTCAAGGCATAAAAATCAGTGAGGTATAAATCAAAAGATTTGTTCTCACCCTAATTCTTCGAAAAAAAATTATACAACTCGATCCAAGAGCCAATGGAATCAACTCTCAAACTCTTAAATCATACTGCAACATCTTTGAACAAAGTTTTTCAAAACAACCTCATAATAATATCATCGTGAATAATCTCAAATTGATCAACAAAATTCTCAAAGGACCCAAAATGCCTCTCAGTTGTAACATGATCCTCTCCAGAAAACAGGGGAAGATACTCAAGGCAATCAATAGGATAAGGATGAAGGAGTTATGGAAACCTTAAAGGTTTAAACATATTCATCCTGATTCTAGTTTGAAAAGCAGTGGGGTAATCATGAGGATTAACAAGTTGATTGGAAGGCTCAATAGTCACTGAAGATAATGAGATATGAGAAAGTTTTTCATCGGTTTCAATCTCCTCAGAGTTACAAGAGTGATAAGATTAAGGAGGGATTTGAATGTAAAAATCATCTTTATGAATAGGTTGAGGTAAAGATATAGGATCAACATCAACAACATAAGCAGGTTGCAAACTTTCCTCTTGCAAGGATGTATATATAAAGGTAGGTTGATGATCATTCGAATAAAAAAAATACAAGATGATCCTTTTAATACGTGAAGGGAAAAGTAAAAATGAGTTGATAAAGAACAACAACAGTTCATGAAAAATGCTTATGAAGTGATACCCGGATTTTCCCTTATGCCTTTTCATTTTTCTGTCAAACAGATCCTCCCTAGTGGAGACTTTGATTGTGGAGTTTCTAGATAGATAGATACAACCAATATGATGCCCAACCTTTGTCTATCATCAAAAGTTGGGACTATTTCATCTCCCAGAGAATCCTGCTTCAAACTCCTCTCCTTGGCAATGACGCCAATTTGTTAGAAAACTCCAAGAGTCACTCAAGGTTGTAGGTTGAGTAAGCTTGGTAACTTAGTCAAATGTTTAATAAAATATATAAAATTGGATAAAAAACAGATAACTCACTCACTCACTCAAGATATATGCATATATCCAGACAAGATAAGACTCTCAAAAGGTATGATCAGATGGTTTTAAACTCATATGGGTGGAGAACATTCACTATACCAACAAGATCATGTATATTGAATATATAGATGAAAGGATGACTATAATAAAGAATAATACTTATAATTCTAGTTTACCAATGTAAAGACAAGATGACAATTATCATTCATTGAGTAAACAAAGAAATGAACATAACATTCAATCATAAGTTGTTGGACACACCTACCACACTTAGAGGGGGGGGTGAATGAGTGTGGGGATCTTTTTCCAAAACTTCCCTCTTACACAAAAAATCCTTAGTTAACATTCAACATTTGCTCATTAATCATTGCTGTAATTTATAATCAGTTAGATGTGAATACATATCAACAACATATCATCAACAAATCATCTTCACAAGGAACACAAAGAACACAAAATGTATGTACAATTTTTCTTTTTATTATGGACTTCAATCCAGGGGTTTTTCAACAACAACTGAATAGAGTACAACTCTACAAGAGCACCAGATCTATATGTAAGACTCATCTTACATTATGAGCACCAACTGAGATGAGGCAACAATCCTCAACAGATATCAATCTGTCAACATAAACAAGTGCATCAACCATGCACCAACCCGTGCCAAACAACCTGTAATCAACCTGTACCATAAACAAGTGCATCCAACCATGTACCAAGTATACACAAATCATGTTTCAAATAATCATCAATATGTACCAACATCATCAATTATACACCTCATGTATGTGTCAACTCCTCAACTGCTTGTCTCAACCATGACTAGTTTTGGATTAGTCAACAACCCCAACTTGAAATAATCATAACTTTGTACCTGTAATGAATACAGATATGAAACTGATACACAATGTTCTTCAGTGTGTTTTATGCAATTCCTCCTAGTGGCACTACTTGGAACCTATCAGAAAAGGCGTTATAGCAAGAATGACATACCTTGTTGAATTTTTGGCTTATTCTAGAGAGCGACCTTGTAGAGTGTGGCCTGCAAAAAATATTCATTGAATTGATATGAAACTATTACAAAACATACTAAAGACTATACCCTAAACAACACATTTGGTATCACTGAATTTGGATCTGTTATTAATAATTTATGACATTTTTACCCGAAACACCTGTTTTTGACTAGTTTCAGGACTAGCCACAAACCCTATTTTACACAGAGTGTAACTCCCAAAATACAATGACCCACAAGATGAAATTTTTACCATAGATACTTGGATATGTTTATCAATGGAATATCAATTTCATGATCTGAATCATTATAGAAAACAAATTATAGTGAAAATGGTGAGATGACTTGTAAACAACATACCTTAGAAAGCACCATCAAAAGAATTTATCCTTCCTTGCATTTTAGCCTTCTTTTCTTCACCTTTCCTCAGAATTTTGGCTTAGATATCCTTGGTTACCTTAGACACATATATATATTCAATATGCTCAAGTGTGATTAAAATGAGAGAGCCTTTCCTCTTATTTATACTCTCCAAGTAGCTTCCTTAAAAACATCTTCTAGGTCACTTGGCCGCACTTTCCTTATTTTAGGGTTAACCCACTTCTAATTTCTCCATTAAATTTATTATTTAAATAAATTGTTTTGTATTCACTTTGAATTATAGTACACTCATCACTTCACTTTATTATTTACCTTTTCAAATCCCTTAAACCACTTTGACTACTTTGACCTTTTGGGGCTTCTAGATGACATGTGAGGGTCCTCCAACTTCGTAAGGCCATAACTCTCAAACCGTGAGGAGTTATGTGATATTCCACGTACCACCAGAAATGGAATGACATGTACTATCCATATAGAATAGTATTTTCTGAAAATATATCATAACTCATACCGTTACCCATCAAACAAACTTGGGTCCATTACCCAAACCTGGGGTCTCCAACTTCTCATGGCCATAACTCTCTAGCTGTGAGGAGTTATGTGACGTTCTACATACCACCAGAAATGGCATGACAAGAAATATCCAGATAGGATAGTTTCACCAATAATTTCCTTGATATTTATCTCATTATTCCACATACAAGCATGGGTCCTCCAACCATTCTTCTAGGATAACTCAATCCGTAAAGCATCTTCGCGTGAGGGATTTCACCATAAGGGGAACACTTTGGAGTTCATCCATTTGTGCACCTTATCAATAATGATAAGAAAATAATGAGAGAAAGGGTCCTCCAACCATTCTTCTAGGATAACTCAATCTGCAAAGCATCTTCTCTTGAGGGCTTTCACCATAAGGGGACCACTTTGGTGTTCATCCATTTGTGCACCTTATCAATCATGATAAGACAATAATGAGTCATCTATACATTTTTCCAACAATGCATCATATACCAATGAAAACACAATGATCCATCTTCATCATGTATCAATGACAACTCATTGATCCATCTTCATCATATCAATGACAACTCATTGATCCATCTTCATCTATGCATTCTCATCAAGGAAAATACATATTATATTACATCAATCATCAATCAATCAATCCTTTGACATCAATCAATCACTTGACATCAATCAATCAAACCATTGGCATCAATGACAACATGATCCAACAATCTGCCCCTTTGGCATTGATGGCAATACCAACATTGATGTCAACACCAATTACCAATTATTGATGTCAACATGTAGATAAGGCATTATCTACATCAATAGTCAATGTGACTATCTCTCCCCATCAATAAACAACAATCACATAACTGTGATTAACTCTCCCCCTTTGACATCAATGGAAAAGGGTCATTCTCATCTTGGGGTTGCTCCCCTTACTTGAACTCTCCTTGGGGATGCTCCCCCTGTCTGAATGCCTTTGATATTCCTCTAAATAATCTCTCCCCTTTTAAACAAGGGATATCACTCTAATGTAATGCTGAAGATACATTGAACATACTCTCCCTGTGACCATTGCTCCCCCTGAAATTATGCTCCTGTGCTCTTTATTCAAGTATAGGGCTCTTTTCTAGGTATGCATCTGATAAATATCTCCTCCTAGAATCATGGGAAGAAGAATGACTCCCCCTATGGGTATGTCTCCCCTATCTTTTCTGCAAGATGAACATTGTGCTACCATATAACGATCCTTGGACCTGTTCATGCATCAAACTCATGCCATACCAAGCATCATGAAGAAAAAGATACGTCAACAATGAAATAAAGAATCATGAGAAAATATCAACCAAGTACATCCTGTACAAAATGTGTGCTCATCATGCACAACACCTATGTACATCAACATCATGCAATATGCCAAAAGATATCAT
The DNA here is from genome assembly GCA_032191745.1 of Picea mariana. Classification (NCBI taxonomy): domain Eukaryota; kingdom Viridiplantae; phylum Streptophyta; class Pinopsida; order Pinales; family Pinaceae; genus Picea; species Picea mariana. Next base: position 135,393 of record JASDQU010013183.1, read on the forward strand.
CCATGGAATGTATCAATCATATGCCTTTATCAATATGCCAACATGTGCATATACCAATATGCCAACCACGTGCATCCACCAATATGCCAACCATGTGCATCTACCAACATGCCAAACAATGTATCATATCACTCATGATATGTCTCCATCATGAACCAAGTGCCACAATATGGTATCTCAAACAAATGCCAATTGTTGTGCTAATCAAGTAGTACCAATGGTGTAGTATCATCAAGCATATGCCATCTATGAGTGTACCAAACATGTACATTACCATGCACCAATACCACAAAATGATGAATCCCGTATATGTATGCCAAATCCTCCATAAAACATGTGCCAATCAAACTACTAGTAGGTGCCTCTTCCAATGTACTAGAAAAGTACCAATCATGCATCAACTATAGATCAACAATGATGTACAACATGATCACCTCATCAACTCACCAACCATATGTACCAATATGTAGCCCAATCCACATGAAAAATGCATGCACAATGATATCAACATATGCTTCCAATAATACATCATAAGATATACCAGCCATGTACACCACCATCAACATCACAAAATGATTAATCCCAGTAGATCAACATCAATCCATACTCTTGGGTTAGTTCCATGCACCCAATATTTATTTTTATTATACCATTGTGTGATATCACCATGAAAACTGGCAACAAACAATGTCAGAACCTACAATAAACAATGTCATACCTTGCAATACATAGTTATACCATCACATCAAACTCCAAGCCATGTGCATTGCCTTTTTCCCAAGGATTTACAACATATATGCGGCCTGCTATACAATAGATCACGTGTGTACATGACCTATTCAAGGTCAACACACATATGCACACAATTGTCACCACTGTCACCCGCGTGTGCCTCAGTAGATGACACTTTTGTACTTCCCTTCAGTCTTTCATTCTGATCTGGCTGCTCTGTCTTCTTCACCCACTTCTATAGATGACCCTTATCCTCAGAACTTGAGCTCTGAGAATCCATATTTTCAAAGATATCTCCCTTTCTTACTTCATTCCTTCTTCTAGCCATGCTATGTGAAGTCATCATCATGGACTTTCTTCTTGTGTTCCAACACTCTTGGGATTGTGGCCAAATCTACTACAACTGTAGCATCTCATAGAGTTACAGTGAACAACAATATGTCCCACTTGATCACATCTCCAACACCTTGTGGTGTTATATAATATTCCATTATACCTCCTTTCATAAGATCTACATTAAATAGCTTTGTGACCATATCCATTACATGAATAACAATGCCCATGAAAAATACTTTCATACATTTTCTTTGGTGTCCCAAAAGTAGCTTCTTGATGTCTTCCTTGCTTTGTTCTTTTGAAATATTCTTTGTCTTGTGTAGATGGTTGTTTTGCAACATTGTCTTCCTTCTTTGATGGACTTACCTCATGCTTCTTTGAGGTGCTTTCTTCAACATGTGTATCTTCTCCTTTGTATCCAAGACCCGATTTATCACATGGTGGTCTATGACTTTTCAATATCTCATCCAAGATTCTTGAGCTATTCAAGAATTTGTTTGACTTCTCTACCTTCTTTCTAAGGTCAACAATTTCAGCTTCTAGCTTACAACATGACTCTTCCTTTTCATTTATTTTAATCTTCAATAGTTCCTCTATTCTTTTGGCTTCTTTAATTTGGGTCTTGAGATGAATAATGGTTTCAAAACTTTTGCTAACCTTATCATCTATATTCATGTCTTCTTTTCCATTCTTTAGTCTTGCGATCTCTTCTTCCTTTTCTTCTAATTTAGAACTCTCTTCTTGTTCTTTGAGCATTCCCTTTAACTTCAAGATGTGCCTTTGAATCCTAAGAAACTTCTTAGTGTTATCTGAAAGATAGTTATAGTGTGCATAAAAATGATCACTCCTATACATGTATAAACCCTCTTCAATTTCCTTTTGAAGTTCTAATAGATTTTCTTCTATTCTTTCCATGGGATAACTATCATCAAACTTTACACAAACTATTTCTAGATCATCTTCTTCACATGAGAAAAATTAAACATCATCACACTTTGAATTATTGCAATCAAGAGTCTTGGGAGATTCTTTACCTTCAATATCTTCCTTCTTGCCAACACCATCACATGATTTTTTGCCTTCATTTGAAATGTCTTCAAGATCTTCCTTTGTGCTATCATTACTTGATTTTTTATCCTCACTTGAAATGTTTTCAAAATCACATTTAGAAACAATACATTCAATATTTTTTGATGATTCTTTACCTTTGATGATCTTGATGGAGTGGTCTTGAATTTCTTCCTTCTCCTTCTTTCTTTGATATGTCTCCTCTAGATTTAGCCATAGATCCTTGGCGGAAGTGCATTGTCCCATGCTCTCTTTGATAGGGATTGAGAGTCCACTAAGAATGGTTTTTAGAGATAATCCATCATTCTTATTTCCTTCCCTTTGAGCTGCAAACTTTGAATTGTTCTTCAATGGAACATATCCACCGATGGTTGCCTTCCAAATAGTTGCTCCTATTGTCTTCAAATATAATCTCATCTCTATTCTCCAAGTGGAATAATTTTCCTCATCAAGGATTGGAACTTCATCATCCATTTGTGTGTCTATGGATCTCCTTCAATCTTGTTAAGGCTTGTAGTGAAGGCCCGCTCTGATACCAATTGTTGGACA
>JASDQU010013183.1:145234-163642 GCA_032191745.1 Picea mariana
TTTTCCAAAACTTCCCTCTTACAAAAAATCTCCTTAGTTAACATTCAACATTTTCTCATTACTCATTGTTTTCATTTATAATCAGTTATATGTGAATACATATCAACAACATATATCAGCAACATATAATCAACATATCATCTCCACAAGGAACACAAAGAACACAAGATGTATGTACAATTTTTCTTTTTATTATGGACTTCAATCTGGGGTTTTTTCAACAACAACTGAATAGAGTACAACTCTACAAGAGAACCATATCTATATGCAAGACTCATCTTATATTCTCAGCACCAACTGAGATGAGACAACAATCCTCAACAAATATCAATCTATCAACATAAACAAGTGCATCAACCATGCACCAACCTGTGCCAAACAACCTGTAATCAACCTGTACCATAAACAAGTGCATCCAACCATGTACCAAGTATATACCAATCATGTTTCAAATAATCATTAACAATGACTCATCAATATCTACCAACATCATAAAATATACGGCTCATGTATGTGCCAACTCATCAACTATTTGTCTCAACCATGACTAGTTTTGGATTAGTCAACAACCCCAACTTGAAATAATCATAACTTTGTACCTGTAATGAATAAAGATATGAAACTGATATACAATTTTATTCAATGTGTTTTATGCAATTCCTCCAGGTGGAACTACTTGGAACCTCTCATAAAATACGTTATAGAAAAAATGGCATACCTTGCTGAATTCTGGATTATTCTAGAGAGCGACCTTGTAGAGCATGGCCCTCACAAAATATTCATTTAATTGATATTAAACTGTTACAAAACATACTAAAGCATGTACCCTAACCAACACATTTTGTCTCACTGAATTTTTATATGTTATGAAGAAGTTATGACGTTTGTACCCGAAACACCTGTTTTTGACTAGTTCCAGGACTAGCCACAAACCCTATTTTCCACGAAGTGTAACTCCCAAAATACAATGAACCACAAGCTGAATTTTTTACCACAGATACTTAGATATGTTTTCTCAATGGAATAGAAATTTCACGATTTGAATCATTATAGAAAAAAAGATAGTGAAAATGGTGAGATAACCTGTAAATAACATACCTTAGAAAGCACTATCAAAAGAATTTATCCTTCCTTGCATTTCAGCCTTCTTTTCTTCACCTTTCCTCATAATTTTGGCTTAGATATCCTTGGTTACCTCAGACACATATAGATATTCAATATGCTCAAGTGTGATTAAAATGAGAGATCCTTGCCTCTTATTTATACTCTCCAAGTAGCTTCCTTAAAAATATCTTCTAGGTCACTTGGCCCCACTTTCCTTATTTTAGCGTTAACCCACTTCTAATTTCTCCATTAAATTTATTATTTAAATAAATTGTTTTGTATTCACTTTGAATTATAGTACACTCATCACTTCACTTTATTATTTACCTTTTAAAATCCCTTAAACTACTTTGACTACTTTGACCTTTTGGGGCTTCTAGATGACATGTGAGGGTCCTCCAACTTTGTAAGGCCATAACTCTCAAACCGTGAGGAGTTATGTGACGTTCCACATACCACTAGAAATGGCATGACATGCACTATCCATATAGAATAGTATTTTCTAAAAATATATCGTAACTCATACCGTTACCCATCAAACAAGCTTGGGTCCATTACCCAAACCTGGGGTCTCCAACTTCTCATGGCCATAACTCTCTAACCGTGAGGAGTTATGTGAAGTTCTACATACCACCGGAAATGGCATGAAAAACACTATCAATATAGGATAGTTTCACCAATAGTTTCCTTTATATTCATCTCATTATTCCACATATAAGCATGGGTCCTCCAACCATTCTTCTAGGATAACTCAATCCGTAAAGCGTCCTCCCATGAGGGATTTCACCATAAGGGGACCACTTTGGATTTCATCCATTTGCGCACCTTATCAATCATGATAATAATATAATGAGAGAAAGGGTCCTCCAACCATTCTTCTAGGATAACTCAATCCACAAAGCGTCTTCCCGTGAGGGATTTCACCATAAGGGGACCACTTTGGAGTTTATCCATTTGTGCACCTTATCAACCATGATAAGACAATAATGAGTCATCTATACATTTTTCCAACAATGCATCATATACCAATGAAACCAAAATTATCCATCTTCATCATATATCAATGACAACTCATTGATCCATATTCATCATATCAATGACAACTCATTGATCCATCTTCATCTATGCATTCTCATCAAGGAAAATACATATTATATTACATCAATCATCAATCAATCAATCATTTGACATCAATCAATCACTTGCCATCAATCAATGAAATAAATCAATCAAACCATTGGCATCAATGACAATATGATCCAACATAAGTATAGGAAGAGATGAATGAATAGAGGTCTGAACAATAACAGTGAAAGAAGCTTATAATTCTAGTATATATATCAAAGTCTTGTATCAAAAGAGTATCTCAAAGTCTCCAAATTCCAACCCCCTTTTCTTTTCTCTTTCATCCTTTTTATAGATACATAATATTCTTATCTAGATCCAAAATGAATGGATCTCATAATGTCTTCACCCATATTTAGATATTTGAAGATATCCAACTCAAATCTGAATTTGTGAGGTGGCTGGAAAATACATACTGTCAAATTTCTGGAAAATGATGCTCAAAGATTCACCTATATTTCCCGAATACAAACAACTGTTGGAAAAATGAGAGATTTTTTTGAAGAGGATATCATGGTTGTTAAAAACCTCTCACTTTCCAAAAATACCTTTCCATATCATCAGAATATATCTCAAAAAGAGATGACTAAAACAGGAAAATACATATTTCCAAAATCTAGTCATATTCCTACAATCTAGGATTTTATCCCTAGAATGTTTCCTTTGAGGAAACAAAGTTCCACTTGCATGATTTTATGGGGGATGATCTTATATTAAAACATATGTGGCCACCTTGACCCAAAAATCCCCTTTCTAAGTCAAATTTTGACAAAATCTCACCCGTGTTGAAAGTTTTAAGAGTTGGTAGCGCAATACACATGAAAAACACAGTTTGCGCTACAAACTCCTGTAGGTGACTGTTTTCAACAATTTTGTCTAAAATAATTTTAGAACTTGAAATGGATGCTGGAGAAGGCTGCTTTAAGACCTAAAATTTGACTTCATAAAATATTAAATGTTGCAATATATCATACTTAATCATTTAAACTTCTCCATACTTCATTTTTCAAAAAGGTTTATGCCAACATGTAATACTCCAAGTGCTTTAGACAAACACTCAATGCCTCTGGAATTTTTTCTTGGAAAATGAATTCCGTACACCTTGAAGATAACCATTTTCCATATTGTCACTATAAACATATCCCTCTTTGACAAATTTAATCAATAAACTCTAAAAACAGAGTATGCTTGTGATATGCATTTTTTTTTATGTATTTAGCACTTGCTAGGGTTTTTGATCTTCAACACAAAATGATAAAAATGTTACTCTATGATTTTACCATATGCATATTCCTCTCCTTCTCCAGATGATGCCCTTCTATCTTTTGACAAAACCTCCAGCATCCTATGCACTTGAAGGAGTCCACATGATTAGATTTTTGTTCAATCAAAGTAGTATTAGTGGGCTCAAATCTAACCACATAGCCTGACCTCTTCCCGGGGATAGGGTATTTCCTTGGATCCATTTGATATCCAAGCACTTGATGCAAATACTTCTGCTCATAAGAAAATTAGAGAAAAAACCATTAAGGACAAAACTTCCTTGGTTCCAAGAAAACCTTAACAATACTTCTTTGATGGCGAGTTGTAGCTTTATAAGAGGATCTCAAGACTTCATGGTGATTTAAGAACCTTGAAAAACTTTATGATATACCTTTTTCACTTCAAAAGTCTTCAAATGTAAAAACATAGTTTTTTCATGAGTTGGTAGCACACTTAGTGTTAAAATAGCGCATTGCGCTACCAACTTGTCATAATGAGGAATTATTTCAAAATTGACATCCCTTTGTGATTTGAAGTGAAATGATGGATCATTATGGACCATAAGTGACTAAAACAACTTGTGATTATCCCTAAAACAATTTCATGACTCAATTAACCACCTAAGACTCCCAAATAAAAAAACATTTATTTGGGAGCTAACAAGACCAACGTAAGGTAAAGTGCTTGTTCATTATGTTGTTTCCTATTTCAATATAGGATTAGATTAAGATATATTTAATACTTCATTTTATTCTCGGGGAGATGCATGGCTTCTTGACATAGGAACAACCTCCCACATGACGTTTCAAAGAGATTTCTTTGAAGAATTTGATGACAATGTATATGGCGTTGTGTACTTTGCAGATAGATCAAGTCTTAAACCTTCGAGAATGGGCATTATCAAGATTAGTTGCATGGACTCCCATATTTTCTTCTGCACAATGCAAACTATCTTCCTTAGTTGCACATAAGATTTTTTTCCCTTGTTCACATCAGATAGCAATGCCACTCTGTTCATATGTTCAGTGGAAAAGTTTAGATAACGAAGGATTTTGACAACATGGTTGTCATGACTAGAATATAATACAAAAGAATGTTGAAGATGAATGGGACATCTTCCCATACACACATTGTTGCATACCTCTCTCATCATGACTCATGTATAATTCGATATATTCTTTTGTGGCATGCTATATTCAGCCATATTAATTATGACAATCTTCTTTTGTTGAGAAAGAATGGTGTTTCTAGTTTACCTACTATTCTTAGGAAATTTAAGCAATGTGATGCTTGCATCCTTGGAAAACACAACAAACAACCTTTTCATGATTCCCCTTCCAAATCATGCAGAAAAAATGAACTGATTCATTCTAATTTGTGCGTCCCTATGAATGTTCCTTCTTCAAATGGAAACAAATTTATCATAAATTTTATTGATGAATACACTAGAATTTATTGGGTGTACTTGCTAAAAAATAAATCACAAGCTTTTGAAACATTTAAAAATTTTCATGTATGGATTCAAAATGAAGCTCATTGTTGTATTGGATCTCTTCGATAATGGAAGAGAATATATATCTAATGAATTTGAAATCTAACCTCTCCAACATGGGATCAAACATCAAACCACAGTTACATAAAATCCTCAATAGAATGGTGTAGCTGAACATATGAACATGACACTCCTAAATGTGGTTTGTTCCATGATGTTTTTTAATAATGTTAAATTGATGTTTTGGGTTGATGTGGTTCTATCTGTAGTTTATGTAAGAAAAAAATTTCCATCTCATTCTCTAAAAAACAAGACTCCATATGAAATGTGGTATGGCCATATTCCTTCAGTGAGGCATATTAGGGTCTTTGGTTCCACCTGTTATGCCTTGATTCCCAAGGAACAAAGAAGAAATCATGATGAAAGGACTTGGAAGTGAATATTCTTGGGGTACTACAATACCACCAAGGGGTATTGTCTTTACGATGAGATAAACAAGAATTTCATCCTTTCCAGAGATGCAATATTTCTTGAATCCACCAAGAAAGATGTGTTGGATTACTGAGAGGAGGGGTGAATCAGTAATAGAGAAATATAATCCTTTTTAACCATATAATCCAAGTGTTATATCAATGTAGCATTATCATCCAATAATTGCAGAGTAAATAAGCAATGAACAAATGAATAATCATACACATACACAGTACACCAGTGTTTTACGTGAAACCCAAAGCAGGATAAAACCACATAATTATTTTTCTTATATGTCTTGAATAATTTAATTCATTCGAAGAACCAAATTCATTTGTTTTCCAGCTACAACTGGAAGGAGGATCCAACCCCCTAGTTTCTCAGGCTACAACCTGAGGGAAGCTCCAACTTCCCAAGTCTCTGGCTACAACCAAAATGAGGCTACAACCCCCTATCTTCTCCAGCTACAACCGGAAGGTGGCTACAACCACTTGTCCTTTCCCTATGCAACCACCCTATCATAGAAGTAGAATGATGGAACCACTGTCACACTATCACTGTGAGATATACCACTATACAATTGTATCAACTTTTACCACTAACCTGCAACCAACTTGTACAACTTCCCTGTAATCAATTTGTACCTAAACCGAACACGTGTCAACAAAATACAACTGGTACGCAACTTGTAGTGTTAAAACATGCGTATGTACGTTCCCTATCTATTATGAAACTCGCGTATGTACGTGGAAAAACTATTATGTATCATGCTTATGCCTTATGAAAACTAGGGTTTTCTTTCTCTTGAAAACTTATGACCCTCTGTAACCTATTCACATAGATCTGCAACTTGTCACTGTATCCAGACTGTAACTGTACCCTGTGCTTTCATCTTCATACATAACCTTTACCCAAAGCATATATATCTCTCTCTAGTCATGTGCCATATAGGTGTGTGTAATCATGAACAATTATAATAACCCTCACATGATCTAGTCATCAAACCCTTTCTGATATTCAACCTCTCAATACATCAACCACTTCACAAATACAAGCTCTCAACCATGTACCACAAAACCCTTAGCCATATGCCAAGAAATACAAGATGTGCCTCAACAAGAAGTATCAATGATAAATATACCAGCACTGTATTTAAGCAGATATGACTTATATAGAAGATCCCATGTAACCACTAGTCTTTCTAGGGATAATCCTCAAATCTCCATAACCATTTCTCATGCAAAAATACAACTATTCATAGAAAAAAGACATACCTTTTGAGCCAATGAATAGAATTGATGTATCTGAGCATTGTAGACCTTCCTGGGAGCTTGATCTCAGAATCTAGAACCTCTGCATCTTCATCTTCTCAAGTTTCCATGGCTTTATCAACATGTACACACCCTAATACACTGCCAGCCTGCATACACCTCAGTATGTAGGCACCCTAATACATTGTCAGCCCGCGTGCGCCTCAGAAAATAAGGTTTTTTAGTATTCGTTGTAATTCCGAGAATTTCATTGTCAACCCTTCGTACTACCTCAGAATTTCTCAACTTCATATGTATCAATGAGTACTTGCAATAAGCCTCACACGAAAAAAGATATTCAATGTGTTCAAGTGTGATTAAACGAGAGCGCCTTGCCTCTTATTTATACTTTCATTTAGTATTCCACTTTCCTTATTTTAAGGAGTTCTCCATTAACTTTATTATTTAAATAATTTCTTTGCAAACACTTTGAATTTTTGGGGCTTGTAGATGAATCATGAGAGTTCTCCAACTTCACATGGCCATAACTCTCTAACCGTGAGGAGTTATGTAATATCCCCAAAAATAAATTATTATTAAAGTCTATGTGCACTTAGGAATTTATTTTCGTTTTTGGCAAATTCATATTTGGAAAATTATTTCCATTTATGGAAATTCTGAATTTGAAATTTAATTAATTGTAATTAATTATTGTGACTGTTGGGAAAAGATATGATTTTCCCAAACAACTCTTTGACTATGACACTTGTAAGAGACAAATATTTTTTATATTAATTGTTGAAGGAAAAATGGAACAACCAGGTTGAAATCAACTGACCATGACTCCATGAGTGGGGAACAGGCTTGAACTACCTCAGGGATGAATTTTACAAGTGGCAAATGAGGAATTTGGCCATTGACAACCCCTAAAAATCAGGGATTTGTAAAGATACGAAAATTCCCAAAGGGGGGGAAAAGACCTATGCACTAGATGCTTTTTGCATATACAACATATGGGAGGAGGCAGGGCACTGCTTATTATGCTGGGGAAAGGATATCACTTGTTGTTATGAACAATGTTCTGGGTGTGAGGCAAGGGGAATTTCTGATCTGAAAGAGGACTATAGCGAAATAGGATCATTGGATTTTTCCCTTATGGACTCATGGTCAGGCTAGGGGGTGAACGAAGCAAGTAGATTGGTTGTTCTATTCTATGGTTGGGTGGAACTTGGCTATTCCATTTGTTGTGCCAACACTTTGTTCATATATGTACATCTACTTATTCCTTGTTGAATTGTTTTATTGATTAATAGTTGATAGAAGGAAATGAATTGTAGAATAATCCTTTACAATTTGATTGTATTCATTGAGTAAAGTTAAGAAAGCTACTGTGTGTGTTAGTTGTTGATGAATTTGAGTTATGTAAATACATAGGATAAACATCTAAGCTAAATAAAATTAGAATTATTACTATGTGAAATATAACCTTTACTAGGCATGTGAATATATACGTACATGTATTCAACTTAAGGAACATTGGACTGTTGAAATGCTAAATGAAATTCTAGAAGTGAATACAGGATATAAATATACGTATATATATCGTTGTAGGCAGAGTTGTATAAACATCTAAGGAATACTAGATTGTACAAATTCCAAAGCGAAATTTAGAATGAATAAAAGAATAGAAATATATATATATATATATATATATATATATATATATATATATATATATATGTATGTATGTATGTATGTATGTATGTATAGGTTGTTGCTTGTATAGATTTTTAGAGCTACATAAATATCTAATACTCATACACAGAAAGATCATTGATGCTTGGACCACATGATAATTTTAGTAAACTTCCATTGATAAGAATATACTAAAAGCATAAAAATTATAGTCCGTTTATACCACAGTAAAACCATAAACGAAGTTTCAATATAATACCTATTACATAGACTGTTTAATATGTAATAGTATTCGTTTGGATTGTGGAAAAGTCTGTGCATTCATTTATAATAAGATAATAAAAAATCTGTATAGCCAGAGGCTTTTGATCCAAATCTTTACAAATGAAGTACCCTGGGTAAGACCCAGTACCACTTGAAAACCAAAATCTGAACCGTTAAACTAAAACACTAGAATTCGAACTCGAATGCTTTTTTCAAGAAAAGCAATGTCTTGGATCCTTTGACTACCAATGTTTAAATCCTACCAGGAAGTCGAGAATTAGTAAACCATGTTGAGACAGAGGTCAATGAACTTAAGTACTGAAGATAAATCAAAACTTTGTAAATAATGTTAAGGAAAAATTCAACGAAATTGAATATTGAAGATTCAACGCGTGGATATTACTTAGCTTGAGATTTGGCACGGGTGCTTTTTCCCATTGGCGTCACTGAGAAAACTGTCCACAGGCCTGAAGGGAAGGAGTGGACCTAGAAAATTCTGATGGGTAACCTCGCAAGTAAACATGGGGTCCCATCATTAGTTCGATAACTGGAATCTTAACTAAATATTCTGGAATGTAAATAAGCAAGAAACAATGTTAAACACTTAATACTTTTGATAACCCAAATAATTCACACAGTACCATGCCTGTCACATGGAGGCATTTATCTCCCTTTTGATATTACTTTTGATATTCTATTTACGCCGAAGGAAATGTAATAGAAAAGTTTTCAAACACAGAAGTACAAAAACTGAGAACTTATAAGTGATTACTTGAATTAAGTTTGGAGTCTGAATTATTTACACACAATGGCATCGTATGGCTATTACGATCCCTATACAAAGTATGAGTAATGTATTTAGACTTAGAGAAACAAACCTGTTACAAAACTTGGCACAATAACAAAGAAGTCTCACAACAATTCATAGGAAGGGTTTGTGACTAGACATCGTATGATCCGAGGGTGTAACGATTTTTTCACAGTAAGTCTTTACGAACCTAGAAAACACTTTCCTTAATAAAAAATTAATATTAATGAATCCATGAATTGAATTGAATCATAATGAGATCCGAATGTGTATTCTCAAAATCAGGGATTAATAGCTCGGAATTTGGACAGTGTTGCAGAACTAGGTTTACCTACGAAAACCACTTTGTAAACACTCAAAAAGAATGAAAAATTGTAACATTCATATTGCAAGAAATGCGCTTTTCGAACATAATGAAATCTCTTCCTTAATACATAGGACAGTTTTCAAGTAGAAATATCTAGACATGAATGTATAAAACATTTAGAGTCACAGAAAGAATCAATCCAAGAACATAACCTCTACTGAGTAGAACCAAAGGGTAATCACATAGTACGAGACATGGGAATTACAATAAGTTAGACTAATATTTTTAGAAACTAAACACTCACGTTGTCGGCTTTTCGTTCCCTGTTGGGTTGTTAACACAGACCAGAGCTTCCTACAAATTTTTTGTAGAGGTGAAAATATTTGTTGCAGGGTTTAAGGATCGAGACTCAATACCGAGAATAAAATGGAGTGACGACAAACCCCAAGCATTAAAGGACGCTCAATAAACCTTTAAGACTCTAACGCAGAATAGAGGAAGTCAGAACCAGTAAATCAAGGAGAAATAGATGAGGACAACTGCGCACTATGAATCACAAATAAATCAAAAATAAAATGATAGAGATTGGGTTACCTTTCATAGGGTAGCATCCAACTGGTAGTTGCCCCTGTTCATTTCTTCCTGCCCAAGCCGAGCCCAACTACAAGATTCGGGCCATGTTCACCGATTCAAATATCATATGGGTTAGCACTAGATAATTTTTGCAAAAGGCACAGAGCCAAAGGAGAATGAAACAATAACCCTAGAAACCCTTCTTTGAGCTGAGTAATGGAGATAGTTACGAATATTGTACCTTACCATGTGACAGGAGGGAGGTGGCATGTTTTTCATTAGACACGGTAGCTGAGTGACAACCCTTAGAAGGTACCCTTACATGAGTCATTAATATTCTAGACAAAGGTTTTAATTCGGTGTCTGACAAGTACCTCATTCAATTTCATACCAAGTTATTGCAAGGTGAGGACAACCTAGTTAAGGCACGACTATACCCAGTTGTCATGCCCAATCTCTCGTTTAATTAAGGTCTGACCATCTGGTTCGTTAGTGTCAATGAATTCAAGAGGGATAATTGTTATCGTTTGGGTTCCTTAACGATGCCTAACCATCAACCATATTCAATACCGTGTTATTAGTGGTCGAATGTTTAACCACAAACCTTTTCACAAAGTTTGTTACTTAGATAGTTAAAACAAAACATAAAGACAACATTAAATTAAGGCCTATAATATTTCGATAAAGGTGTATGCATTGTTGGAACCCGAATTCATATATATCCTTTATGATATAAGTAACGTTTTTCCTAGGAATGGTTGTTTTGCTAGTAGGGTTTACTAAAACAAAATGTTAATGATATGCTTAGAGATAGGTATAATGCTAGTGGGGTGTTAATAGTATAAACATTAATGATATGCATGAAGAGGGTTGCAATGCTAGTAGGCTTTAACAAATATAACGTTAAGTTTTTTTGGCCCTCGACCAAGTTTTGAGATAACCTTGGTCGTGCTGACCATTTTTGGGACTTCGACAGGTTGGTCGAAGATGGAGTGCCCAGGTGAAGCGGAGATCGTGGGATCTCACCCTTTTTGTGGGATTTTTGGGATTTTAGGGTTTATGTAACGGGTATGGGATGTTGGCCCATGGGTTTACCCATGCTTAGGCCCCTTTTTGTAATGTATAAATAAGTAGCTAAGCGATGTAAGAAGTAATTCTGATCGAATTTGTGCAAGAACCTATGAGAGTTGCTAAGTGTGAATAGTTGTGAATGCTTTGTGCACAGGCTGTGTAAGGCTTTGTACTTTGACCTAATTTGGGGAAGGAGGATCTGGCGATGTGCGCGTAGATCTCCTGTCCTATGTGGAGTTGGATCTGTAGTTGGGTGCTTGTAAGGAGATTGAAAGAGACCGATAAAGACGAGAAGAGTTGGTGGACGTAGCCCCACACTAGGGTGAACCACGTATATCATGTGTTATTGTGCTTTGTGATATGTGTTCATGATGGTTATGTTTATATTTGCTTAGTGCACTGTTCTGGATGTATGATAGGTAGATTCATTGATGCTGAGTAATTGATATGTGAATAAATGCTAGATCTGCTCTGATGCTATGTGTTGAATGCCTAGATCTATTTAATATTGATTACTACTGCGCTGATTTACAATTAGGGCTAATCTACGATGTGAATAAGAATCATAACCAAATGCATACTATTGGCTAAGTGCTATGTTGAAGTGTGTATACAAAGATCTGTGTCCCAGCTAGGTTGTAGACACTTGAGTTCTGCAACCCCCCTGCCTCTACCTTGGGTGAGACTTCATCTGCTTCGCAGGTGTCGCTGAAAGGGTCGGTAGTTAGGGTTTTTTTGGTGCGTTATTGAAGCGTTGAACCTTGGGTCTACCCCTGTGCTAACAAATGGCTCCATTTTCGGGACCTGAAACTGTGATTGTTGGGAACTAAAGAAAAGATAAAGCTCTGTGCATAGATCTATTGTTGTAGTGCGCAATATTATTCTTGACTTGCGAAGATTTGTGCTAAAATAAGAGAAGTCTGATCTGAAGAAAAGAGGTAAGATATTGAAAATTTGTGCTCTGGTAAAGGTAAGATAAGTGGAAATTTTTTCTTCGTAAGTATGGATCTAGGTATGTTTGACAATTTTTTTCCTAGTCTGAAAACTAGGGCACAACTAGAAGAAAGATGATTTGATCTGAATAGATTTGATAGAAATAGTAAAAGATATGTTATTCCTATGCATAGAAATAATTTTTGGACTAACAAGTGGGTGCAGGAACCTAGAACGATTTTTTGTAGATTGCAGGTCCATCACTATGATCCCAGTGCACAGTACAGAAAAGGTTGGGGATCATTTAAGAGGAAGAGAGGATTGACATTGTGTTATAACTATAGAAGATTGGGGCATATTGCTAAGGAATGCCCTAGTATAGGTCCTATTTGTCTTTGTTGTAAATTTGTTGGTGATGAGGTTTTCGATTTCCCTAGAATGATTGCTAAAGTTGAAAAGATGAACCTGAGACAAGAAAACTATAAAGAAGGTCAGGAAACTAAGGATATGTTAAAGAACTAGAAAGAATCAAAGACTATGTTATTATAGTTGAAAGAAACACTGAATGATCACAGAGACATCAGTTTACCAGAGATCTTAGAAGAGAAGCAGTGCATAGAAACAAGAATATGAGACTTCAACATAGACTGTGTTTTGGACAAGGAAACATAGGTGAATATCATGCCAGAAAGTACTTGGGAGATTTTAGGAAAGCCTTCCATGGTTTCTTCATTGGGAAGGATAGGATTGTTTAAAGGAAAGATGATAACCATGTGTGGAAGAGTTATTAATGTACCTATGACTGCCCATGGAACATCGACTGAAGAAGAATTTGAGTTCATTAAGTTTGTTGAGAACATCACCCCTTTTGCACTCTTTTTAGGAAAGACTTGGATTGAGAAAGATCATATCTGGAGGAAAGCAGAGGAAGAAGCTACATAACAGAAAAAGAAAGAATTAAGGGACTTCATAGAAAAGAAAATATAGCAACCAGTACAAGAACAAGAGCAGAAGTTGAAGAAATTGAGGGCTAGATACTTAGTTGTCGAAGTTGAAAGAACGTAGGAAGGATTGAAAAACCTATCCATGTAGGATAGAAGAACACCTACCCTATAAATAGTAAGAGAAGAGGTATTTTCGAACCCATTGGAAAACCCTCAGCAATGCAAAGTTACTACGCTAAGAGAAAATAAGAATAAGAATGGAAAGAGGAATCCAGAGACTCATATCATAGGGAAGAAGGAAAGAAAGCTCAGTAAGAAGAAAGCAAGGTTAGAAAAACCATAGGAAGTTCCAGGGATGACTTTGCAGAAGGAAGAATTGTAGAACTTGAACCTCGCCAGAATAACAGAACAACGTAGACTGGCACTTCACCACGACAAATCTATATGACAGTTGGAGGCGTCCCAACCATTAGAATGATGTTCCGGAAGGGTTAGATGTTGGATTACTGAGAGGGGGGGTGAATCAGTAATAGCGTAATTATAATCCTTTTTCTTCAAATGTTATATCAATGTAGAATTATTATCCAATAATGAGCAATAAGAAATAAACAATCAAACACATACACAATACACCAGTGTTTTACGTGGAAACCCAAATCGGGAGAAAACCATGAATTTTTTTTTCTTATATGTCTTGAAGAATTACATTCATTAGAAGCACCACCTTCCTTTGTTTTCCAGTTGCAACTGGAAGAAGGCTCCAACCCCCTAGTTTCTCAGGCTACAACCCGAGGTAAGCTCCAACTCCTCAATTCTCTGGCTACAACCAGAAGGTGGATACAACCCCCAATGTTCTCTGGCTACAACCAGAAGGTGGCTACAACCACTTGTCCTTGCCCTGTCCTGCCACCCTGAAGTAGAAGTAGAATGATGGAACCACTGTCACACTATCACTGTGAGATGTACCACTGTAAACTTGTACTAATAAATATGAACCATGCATCAACCTGTACCACAACCTGTAATCAACCTGTACCATAAACAAGTGCATCAACCATGCACCAACCTGTACCATAAACAAGTGCATCAACCATGCACCAACCTGTAATCAACCTGTACCACAAACAAGTGCATCCAACCATGTACCAAGTATGTACCAATCATGTGTCAACTACTCATCAACTATGACTCATCAATATGTACCAACATCATCAACTATACACCTCATGTATTTTCGCCAACTCATCAACTACTTGTCTCAACCATGTACTCAACATGTACCACAACCAAAAGCCCTCATCAATTTCATCATCCAAATATGATTTGTAGCTCTATAATGACCTGGTGTATATGATCACATTCCTGCAAACCTTCCTTAATTTTAAAAATAAGAGACTAGAATTTTCATCAAACTTTTCTTTAGTCTCACATACCTAGTTTTGGATTAGTCAACAAGCCTAACTTGAAGTAATCATAACTTTGAACCTGTAATGTATAAAGATATGAAAATTCTACACAATGTTCTTTTGCATGTTTTATGCAATTCCTCCAAGTGTCACTACTTGGAACTTCTCAGAGAATGAGTTATAGCAAAAATGGCATACCTTGTTGAATTTTGGCTTAAGAGAGCGACCTTGTAGAGCGTGCCCCACACAAAATATTTGATGAATTGATATGAAACTGTTAAAAAACATACTACAGAATGTAACCTAACCAACACAATTTTCTCACTAAATTTGGATCTGTTATGAAGAAGATATGATGTTTTTACCCAAAACACCTGATTTTGACTAGTTTCAGGACTAGCCACAAACCCTATTTTCCATGGAGTGTAACTCCCAAAATACAACGACCCACAAACTGAATTGTTTAACACGGATACTTGGATATGTTTTCTCACTTGCATAGCAATTTTAGGATCTGAATCATTATAGAAAAAAATTTATAGTGAAAATGGTGAGATGGCCTGTAAATAACATACCTTAGAAAGCACCATCAAAAGAATTTATCCTTCCTTGCATTTCGGCCTTCTTTTCTTCACTTTCCTCATAATTTCAGCTTAGATATCATTTGGTTACCTCATACACCTATAGATATTCAATATGCTCAAGTGTGATTCAAATGAGAGAGCCTTGCCTCTTATTTATACTCTCCAAGTAGCTTCCTCAAAAACATCTTCTAGGTCACTTGGCCCACTTTCCTTATCTTAGGGTTGGGTCCACTTCTAATTTCTCCATTAAATTTATTAATGAAATTGTTAATTTTGTATTCAATTTGAATTATACACTAATCACTTCAGTTTATTATTTACTTTTTAAAATCTCTTAAACCACTTTGATTACTTTGACCTTTTGGGGCTTCTAGATGACATATGAGGGTCCTCCAACTTCGTAAGGCCATAACTCTCAAACTGTGAGGATTTATGTCATGTTCTACATACCACCAGAAATGGCATGACATGTACTATCCATATAGAATATTATTATATGAAAATATATTATAACTCATACCATTACCCATCAAACAAACTTGGGTCCATTACCCAAACCTGGGGTCTCCAACTTCTCATGGCCATAACTCTCTAACCGTGAGGAATTATGTGACGTTCCACATACCATCGGAAATGACATGACAAAAACTATCCATCTAGGATATTTTCCCTAAAAAATTCACTTTCTTTCATCTCATTATTCCACAATTAAGCATGGGTTCTCTTACTCCACAAAGCGTCTTCCTATGAGGGCTTTCACCATAAGGGGACCACTTTGAAGTTCATCCATATTTACTTCTTATCAACTATGATAAAACAATAATGATTCATATTTATATTAAACAATATTGGGTCCATTACCCAAACCTTTGTGTTATGGGGCTTTCTTCAAGGGTTGACATCAATGACAACCAACCTTAATCAACAATCTCCCCCTTTGGCTTTGATGGCAACACTCTGATGCAATACTGAAATCATATCACTCATGCTCCCCCCTAGAACCATGCCTTTGTCCTCTACATCTGATAAATCTTCTCCCCCTGGAACCATCCTTCTGTCCTCTACATATGATAAATCTCTCCCCCCTTGTCATCGATGGCAAAGGTATCTTTCCATCCAAGGTTGCTCCCCCTGACAGATTGTCCTCTTATGGTGCTTCCTCGTGTACATCTAAGACATATAAGATAAGCATTCAAAAAACATTCATTTTTGGAGTAGAAATAACTTCAAGTCTTTGGCGAAGATATTCAAAGGCTTCTCGTGGAAGTGGTTTTGTAAATATGTTTGCCACTTGTTCTTTTATGCCCACATACTCAACTCTGATGTTCTTTTCTGCAACCTGTTCCCGTAGAAAGTGATACTTGATTGGAATGTGCTTCGTCTTGGAGTGAATCATTGGGTTTTTTGAGATATTGATGGCACTTGCATTATCACAATATATTGGAATGGGCTCATCATACTCAACCTGTATATCTGTCAAAGTTTGTTTCATCCAAAGAACCTTTTAAGCCCTAATATTGGCTCATTAACCCTTAATTGGGTCATATTAGATTAGTAATTTTATTTATTTATGTCGGCTTTAGGCCATTAGTTGTAATTATACCTCCTAGTCTCCTATATATACCAAGGAGACATTTTCATTTTGAATCATCTTGTACTTGAACATTTAAGTGGGGTAAAAGGAGGTTTCCCCCTCTAAGAGGCTTATTATATGATATTATCTCTTTTTCAAGGCGTTGATTACTTTTCCTAAGGTTTTTATATGCTATATTGATGTTTGGTTCTTAACATATGGTATCAGAGCTCAAGGTCTTGGGGTTTCGCTGCTACATCTGAGACACCGTGGAATTTTCCCTATAACTTTTTTTCTACAACGTTTCAGAAGGAACGGCTTGGAGGATATTTAGAAGACGGATCAAGGTACGTTGGGTTCAAAATTCATCCCTTGAGGCCTTATAATTTCGGAGATACAGCCTGTACAAGATAGGGTTCTGGAATCATCCAGAAATGAGTCATTGTGGAATTTTTTCTATAAATTTTTTTCTGTAAAAATTTCCAGACCCTGAAATCTGGAGGCCATTTACAGAAATTGGTAATTTATATATGGTAAAAATTTCATCTTCTGGGTCATCTTAAATTTGTAGATACACCCTGTGTAAGATAGGGTATCTGACTAGTCCTATTGACTAGTCTCAAGAAGGTGTTCCAAGTAAAACAATCATAACTTCTTTCTAGAGCATCCAAATTGAGTGGGACTGGTTTCATTGGATCAGGGACAGTCTGTAGTATTTTGGGTGCGAGTTTCAGAATTTTATATCAATTATTTTGTGCAGGGCATTCTATACAAGTGAGATCTCCTGGAAAGGCAAAAAATCTGCAAGTTGTGAGGAAGTTACCGTAAATTCCACTTGGCACATCCAATTTTGATCAGACCTGTGGCATTGCAGAGAAGAAATATCAGAGAACTACCTAAAAGAG
This sequence comes from Picea mariana, assembly GCA_032191745.1. Taxonomy (NCBI): domain Eukaryota; kingdom Viridiplantae; phylum Streptophyta; class Pinopsida; order Pinales; family Pinaceae; genus Picea; species Picea mariana. The sequence goes on from JASDQU010013183.1 coordinate 163,003, forward strand.
AGTTCCATACCCAGAAGGGCCGAAACTTGGAAGATAGAACAAAATGAATATTTTCTAGAAGAACCACCTCAAAATCAAGACTCAAAAGTGATATTTGGCCAACATGCCACCCAAAAAGGGACCTTCTACACCAAATAAGCCTCCATAAAATCCTAATTGGACTCTTGATGAAGGTGAAGAAATGCGTAGGGACATAAATGATTTACAAAAAGAAGACAGTGACCAAAGATGAACTACAAGAGATGATGGATTCAATGGAAGCTAAGTTGGATACTAAGATGGATTCAATGGAAGCTAAGATCATGGAAGTAATGAAAAATTTCGTAACAGAGAAGACACCCAAAAGTGAAAATGCATCCCATGAAATTCATGATGAGGACACAAGGAAGGTGAATCAAGAATTGAGAAACTCCAACTTTGATTTGAAGACCAACCACGTTCCTAAGATTGACATGAGGAAGTTTGATGGAAAGGACCAAATCACATGGATACTTCAGATGGAGCAATTCTTTGATCTCCATAATGTGCCACATACACAAAAGGTACGAATTACTTCTTTATATTTAGAACCTAATCAATTTGTTTGGTATCGATGGCTTTGTTCTCGCAAATCACTCGTCACTTGGACAATTTTCACAAA
>JASDQU010013183.1:164454-177635 GCA_032191745.1 Picea mariana
AACCATGTACTCAACATGTACCACAACCAAAAGCCCTCATCAATTTCATCATCCAAATATGATTTGTAGCTCTGTAATAGACCTGGTGTATATGATCAAACAAGTACATCCAACCATGTACCAATCATGTGTCAACTACTCATCAACTATGACTCATCAAATATGTACCAACATCATCAACTATACATCTCATGTATGTGCACCAACTCATCAACTACTTGTCTCAACCATGTACTCAACATGTACCACAACCAAAATCCCTCATCAATTTCATCATCCAAATATGATTTGTAGCTCTGTAATAGACCTAGTGTATATGATCACATTCCTACAAACCTTCCTTAACTTTAAAAACCAAGAGACTAGCATTTTCATCAAACTTTTCTTTAGTCTCACATACCTAGTTTTGGATTAGTCAACAACCCTAACTTGAAGTAATCATAACTTTGAACTTGTAATGTATAAAGATATGAAATTGATACACAACTTTATTCTATGTATTTTATGCAATTCCTTCAAGTGTCACTACTTGGAACCTCTCAGAAAAGGAGTTATAGCAAAAATGACATACCTTGTTGAATTCTGGATTATTCTAGAGAGCGACCTTGTAGAGCGTGCCCCCCAAACAAATTTGATGAATTGATCTAAAAATATTACACAGCATACTAAAACTTGTACCCTAACCAACACATTTTGTCTCACTGAATTTGGATCTATTATGAAGAAGTTATGACATTTTTACCCGAAACACCTGATTTTGACTAGTTTCAAGACTGGCCACAAACCCTATTTTCCACGGAGTGTAACTCCCAAAATACAATGACCCACGGGATAATTTTTTTACCACGAATACTTGGATATGTTTTCTCACTTGCATAGAAATTTCGGGATTTGAATCATTATAGAAAAAACATTATAGTGAAAATGGTGATATGGCCTGTAAATAACATACCTTAGAAAGCACCATCAAAAGATTTTATCCTTCCTTGCATTTTGGCCTTCTTTTCTTGACTTTCCTTAGAATTTCGGGTTATATATCATTTGGTTACCTCAAAAACCTATATATATTCAATATTCTCAAGTTTGATTCAAATGAGAGATGCTTGCCTCTTATTTATACTCTCCAAGTAGCATCTTTAAAAACATCTTCTAGGTCACTTGGCCCACTTTCTTTATTTTAGGGTTGGGTCCACTTCTAATTTGTCCATTAAATTTATTTTTGAAATTATTTATTTTGTATTCACTTTGAATTATAATACACTCATCACTTCACTTTATTATTTACCTTTTAAAATCTCTTAAACCACTTTGATTACTTTGACCTTTTGGGGCTTCTAGATGACATATGAGGGTCCTCCAACTTCTTAAGGCCATAACTCTCAAACCATGAGGAGTTATGTGACGTTATACATACCACCAGAAATGGAATGACATGTACTATCCATATAGAATAATATTATCTGAAAATAAATCATAACTCATATTGTTACCCATCAAACAAACTTGGGTCCATTACCCAAACCTGGGGTCTCCAACTTCTCATGGCCATAACTCTCTAACTGTGAGGAATTATGTGACGTTCCACATACCACTGGAAATGACATGACAAGAAATATCCATCTAGGATATTTTCCCTGACAAATTCACTTTCCTTTATATCGTTATTCCAAAATTAAGCATGGTTTCTCTTACTCCACAAAGCGTCTTCCCGTGAGGGCTTTCACCATAAGGGGACCACTTTGGAGTTCATCCATATTTACTTCTTATAAACTATGACAAAACAATAATGAGTCATATTTACATCAAACAATATTGGGTCCATTACCCAAACCTTTGTGCTACGGGGCTTTCTTCAAGGGTTGACATCAATGACAACCAACCTTAATCAACATTAGAAACATAGTTATTGCCGAGAATATCACCATTAGACCGTTGGGACTGCACCACAACAGATGGAATTGTATTGATTGAGGCATTCATGCCCGTTAGAGGAATCTGTTACGACATTGCTTATTTAATCCATCGGATGCCTCACTAGGACCACTTTTGCAAACTAAGATATTCGAGCCCACATAAAATTGATCGCATACCACGTTGTACTGTCTATACCTCACCGTGTATTTGATTACCTTGAGTATCTGTTCTCCTAACTGAGATATTTGATTACGAGCGTGTATGTTGGGAGACCTTAGCGCAGTCGAGAAATTCGTAGAAGAGATCTTGATCGACCTTATGGTTGAGAAATTTATGTCCGCAGGGGTACATACATCATCGACGAGTAGATTGCAAGCATCCCCATCGAATGCACGTCGATCTAGTCGAGCAGGGAATGAGAAAAGAAGAGATCACCACGATGATCTGGCGAACAAAAAGCAGATCTCGTCAATCTTTCCCAACTACATCCCACCTCTGGCTAGTGCGGTTATTCGTGACATCGTCCCGTGTGACTTCGAGTACACACTCATCACTGCGTACCTCCCTAAAGGGATACACATAATAGGATTGTAGTTGGGACTGATCCTAGCTCTAAAGATAAGTGATTTCAACCTCGATGATAGGAATAATTATGTGATGCTCGCACCACATCACTACCTGATGAAGATGACTGGGAAGAATCCCAAGATAATTCCCTAGCCGTGGATCAAGGACATTGTAAGATCGACGATCTTGAACGTCATGAATATCCCCCGCTTTGGAAAACATCAGAAGGTTAACGCATGCGTTAAATGCCTCATGTCGTGATACCATGGTGGGTATCTATGGTTGGATAGGTACATCATTGTGGATCCATCGTTGATCCAACTCATTACTATATTAAGCATGCAGGGACCAGACCCTCATAAATTATACCCAGGGAAGATGTCATATTTCTCTTTAGCGCAGTGCATCAAGGAGGCATATGGCGATGTGGAGAAAGGGAAGAGAGGCTACAAGGTAGCCTCCATCCAAGATGGCGTAGTGCGCCTAGCTTGTTAGCTGATAGTAGGAAAGTTTGTCAGAAAGAACCGCCCTATGCAGGTAACAGGATTCATAGTCGACCTTGCAGGGAAGTGCATCGAAGGGATGCAGATGAATTGGGCAAGCTACCTCGTCAATGAGTTGGAGAAGGACTTCCATGAAGCACAGGACCAAGGCTATGAGTTCCACTTTAGTTGGTTGTTTATCTTAATAGCATTTGTCTCTTGGGAGATGCTGGAAGGAGTGACATTCCCTAAATTCGTGCCATCAAAACCATTGACCGTGAGGTTCACCACCTTGTGGTATTCAAGCGACATGGTGAAGCAATGGAAATCAAATGCGGTGTTCCACACTTATTACTTACAGCTCAAGCACACCATTGAATCATTTCCCCCAATGACCTAGAACACCTTGAATACCTACAGACCACTAGCAAAGTTCCGCGCATACTAACACTTCATTTACATCACCGCGCAAAGGGACAAAATCAAAGAGGAACTGCAGTCCTATTACAAATTGGCTGACGAAGACATGGAGGAGATAACCAAGGAATGGCTCACCGAATTCCTTGTACCAGTCGAGCAGATAGATCTTTCTGAACCCAACATCATCGAAATCCCTTTGGTCACCCAGGCTGAGTATGACGGACCAAGAAGCACAAAGAAAAATAAGAAAAAGGAGGAAGTGCAGGACATAGACAGTGAGGAAAAGAATAACACATCAGAGGAAACTACGTCTGAATCACCTGTAGGAGGAGGAGGTGACGAAGTAAAACAAGAGGAGGAAGGGGAATAAGACAAGAAATATAAGGGTGAAGTAACACTGCCAAAGGAACCCCTTAGAGAGGTTGAGACGTTCAAGAAAAGGAAGGGTTACCCGCAGAAACCCTCAGCGCAGAAGAAATTTTGAGCCACTAAGCCTCAGTCACATAATGTGCTCACAACGGATGATGTTGATCTCATCATCGCAGCTGTATAATATGCTTTGGAGGATATCTTTCAGCGACATGAAGAAAAGTAGGAGATGATGTATGAAAGAATCGAGGCATAGTTGAAAGGGATACAACAAGCTATCCAATTGAGCCACACAGTGTCTACTGTGCCATCTTTAGCAGAGAATGTAGAATTGGCGGATGAACCCACCCAGTTGTGAAGATTAGCAGATGCCACAGAGACTCGACTTTCTCAAGTCTAGGAGGAAAAAAATAAGGCCACTGAGGCCTTCAGGCAAGAAAAGGAGGAGGCCTTAGAGCAACTTCAGGTTGCACAAGAGAGAACTGCTTGAAGTTATAGCTCTATTACTCGTGCCTGAAGTTGTTGAATGGCCTCAATTCCCCACTTGGATATCAATTCTCTCTTCTTCCATATGTTCTAGGACTGTCACAGAGCGAAGTGCTCTAGTCACAGCTTCCTTGACCACAGAGAGAAAATCCAGAAAGAGAAAGACCCACTGCTTGTAGAGAAGATTGTGGTCAAGGAAGCTATGACTAGAGCACTTCACTCTGTGACGGTCCTGGCATAGATGGAAGAAGAGAGAGTCGAGATCCAAGTGGGGAAGCTCGTTGAGGCCATTCAATAGCTTTAGGCACGAGTAATAGAGCTATAACTTCAAGAAGTTCCTAGCACTCCGCAAGAAGTACGAGATGAAAGGGAAGAAACTGCTAGGTGTGCAGTAAAAAGAATCAGGGCGTTAGCCTCAGAATGCAAGAAACTCAGTGACTAAATTGTGAAGACCTATGAGCACCTTACATAAGAATTAGAGATAAGGATATTAGAGGCACAACTCCAGGAGGCAAAGCAATAGACATCGATTGTGCAAGCACATCTGGAGCAACTTACGACCATTGAGAAGATGAAAAAGCCGTAGGATCAACGCGTAGTTGAGCAACAGGTCACTCCCATCCAGAGCCGAGTTATGGAGGTGACACAATGACTCCAGCCGGTGCAGGATGAAGCCTGCACACTTTTTGAAGAGATCAAGGGACAAGGATCACATCTAGAACAGGTGGTCACAACAATAGAACAACGCCTGGGAGGGACTGTCACCGAGAAAGTACTTCAGGAGTTTGTCGAGCAGAAGGCTTTGGCGAAGCAACAAGTTGAGGCAGCTCGAGCTAATCTCAAGGCCTTCGAGGCACTGTTGCCCAGATCAGAGTGACTCGGGACAAGTCACATGTGAGTTTTGGAGGCCTGTTGGCCCTTGACCAAGTTTTGAGAGAAACTTGGTCGTGCTGATCATTTTTGGGACTTCGACAGGTTGGTCAAAGATGGAGTGCCCAGGCGAAGCGGAGATCGCAGGATCTCGCCCTTTTTGCGGGATTTTTGGGATTTTATGGTCTATGTAATGAGCATGGGATGTCAGCCCATGGGTTTACCCATGCTTAGGCCCCTTTTTGTAATGTATAAATAAGTATCTAAGTGATGTAAGAAGTAGTTCTGATAGGATTTGTGCATGAACCTGTGAGGGTTGCTAAGTGCGAATAGTTGTGAATGCTTTGTGCACAGACTCTATAAGGCTTTGTGCACAGACTCTATAAGGCTTTGTGCTTTGACCTAATTCGGGAAAGGAGGATCTGGCGAGGTGCGCCCAGATCTCCTTTCTTGTGTGGAGTTGGATCTATAGATAGGTGCCTGTAAGGAGATTGAAACAGACTAATAAAGAAGAGAAGAGTTGGTGGACATAGCCCCACAGTGGGGTGAATCACGTATATCTTGTGTTATTGTGCTTTGTGCTATGTGTTCATCATTGTTATGTTTATATTTTCTTAGTGCATTGTTCTAGATGTATGATAGGTAGATTCATTGATGCTTAGTGATTGATATATGAATAAATGATAGATCTTCTCTGATGCTATGTGTTGAATGCTTAGATGTATTTAATATTGATTACTACTGCGTTGATCTACAATTAGGGCTAATCTGCGATGTGAATAAGAATCATAACTGAATGCATACTATTGGTTAAGTGCTATGTTGAAGTGTGTAATCACATATCTGTGTCCCAGCTAGGTTGTAGACACTTGAGTCTTGCAACCCCCCCTGCCTCTACCTCTAGTGAGACTTCATTTGCTTCGCAGGTGTTGCCGAAAGGGCTGGTAGTTAGGGTTTTGTTGGTGCGTTGAATCCTGGGTCTGCCCCTGTGCCAACAAGGTTTATGCATGGAGATGATTGTGATGCTAGTGGAGTTTACTAATGTGAACAATAAGCCTTTATACGTATATTAGCAAATAGAAAGGTTAGTAACTGAGAGACTAGGGCATAGTGAGGCTATCCCTTAACATTTATTACATGATTACTGTGCATCATGGAATAAATCAGCGATAAAATATTTTATAATGGCATTTATTTGTATCCATTAAGTGATGCACATAAACCTTGCAAAATTCAATAGTGACGACAACTACCTATTTACATTAACTTTATGTCTTTTGAAATAAATTGTTCGAAGAGAAAGGAGATTTAATGTCCCTAACAAAAATTTTTTTATTTGGTAATTTTGGGGAACATTACATATGGTATCAGAGAAAAGGTTACAACACTTGGACCTTAAACATGGCCAAAAATGTTTGTTTAGTACATGCTTTTTTGTTTAATGAAAAACTAACGAAAACACTTACTGTTACAAACCTAAAAATTTTATTTATGTTGTGATAATGGCATCATAGAATGAAGAGGAGATCAGACTTGAGGAGAATCCAAAAAAAGGACCTCCTAATGAACCTAGGAAGAACAATGAAGGAAGTTCAACTACACAGGTTTTGGAAACAATGAGGAACCTTATCGTGGAACTACAAGTTTTCAAGGAAGATAGTGAGAGATTGAAAAAGGCACACGAAGAACAACATGAAATAAATGAAGTACTGTTGCGTAGCATAGTAACAGAAAAGATCCCAAAAGACAATGACACGGAAGAAGAGGTCAGCAAAAGAGCCTCCAAAAATTCTGGTCTTGAAGCAGAAAATGAGAACAGTTCTTCTGAAGGCACACCATCAACAAAAATTAAAACAACCAATGGAAGGAAGAGGAAACACGTGGACCACCTAGAGGGGAAATTTAAGAAAATCAAATCGTCCACCTTTGACAAAGAATCCAAGACAGGGGAGGATGCTGAAGCATGGTTACTAGACATAAAAGGGTATTTCCAGATCTACAATTATTCCAACAACATGAAGGTCAGAATGGCCATTTATAACCTGAAAGGAAAGGCGAGTATATGGTGGCAGGACTTGAAGTTGGCCAAGGAATTAAAATAAAAATAGACGGAATGGCCGGATTTCAAGAAATACTTTAAGAAACAGTATTTAGCAAAAAGTTATTATTAGATAAAGACCAAAGAATTTTATGAGCTAAGACTCAGTCAAATGACTATGGATGACCTAATAAACAAATTCCTAGAATTATTAAGGTTTGTGCCTTATATAAGGGAAGGCAAAGTAAAAATCCAGTGGTTCCTAAGATGCTTACCACAGTCGTATAAGGACAGAATTGAATTCGACAAACCCAAAACCTTGAGTGAAGTTTTTAGAAAGGCCCAGATGTGTTATGACCAATACAAACAACGGTCTGAACTTCCAAAGGCTTGGAAAGATAAGAAACATAACATAATGAACCAGCGGAAGAAGGGCTATCAACCAACCCATTTTCGGAATACAACAAAGAATTTCCCAAGGAAATATTTTCACTCCAATAACTAGAACACCCAAGGGGGAGGTAGACCAGTCAATCTGGGAACCAAGAAGTTTGGGGAAAACCCAAGGGAACCGTTAAAATACCGGGAGTGTGGAGAACCTCACTTAAGGAGGAACTGTCCATGTTTAACTTCTGCAGCTAGGACCACAGTTCACAACCTACAAGAGGCCTCTACAATGGGAGATGTGGGCATAAACATACACATGATCAATGCAGTTGTGGATGGCCGACAGGCTGATCACCAATCCAGTATAGTGGAAGTTGAAGGTAAAGTTAATAATAATCGTATTTCTATTTTAATTGATTTGGGAGCTACTTTGAGTTAGGTTTCTCCCGGGGTAGTGGATTCAAACAAGCTTAAGAAAGTAAAGCATACAAAATATTGGCTAGTACAACTAGCAAAAGGAACAAAAAGAAAAGTAACAGATTTCATTTTTGATTGTGAATTCAGTTTAGATGGCCAAAAAACAAAGTTAAATATGAATATTCTACCGTTAGGGTCTTATGATATAATTATTGGAATGGACTAGTTAGAGAAGCATAAAGCAATTTTGGATTGTTACGAAAAATCACTTACTTACTGAGATGAAAACAACATTGTTAGGACAATACAAGGCATACGGAAACCAGTCTCATTTAGGCAGATTTCAACAATGTAGTTTAAGAAGTGCATGCGTAAAGGTTGTTAGATTTATGCTATCCAAGTGACAAATCTGTTGGAAAAAGAAAATAAACCTAGCCTAGAATATTTTACCGTCTTACATGAATTTAGATATTTGTTTGTAGACGAAATACCTGAACTACCCCCAAGAAGAGAGATAGACTTCTCTATCGATCTACTTCCTGGATCAATCCCTATATCTAAGGCACCCTACAAAATGAGTTTACCCTAATTAACAAAGTTAAAAACTCAACTATAAGAACTGTTGGACAAGGAATTCATTAGATCAAGTGTCTCACCATGGGGAGCACCAGTCCTTTTTGTTAAAAAGAAAGACGTAACTCTAAGATTATGCATTGATTATAGACAGTTAAAAAAATGATTGTTAAGAACAAATATCCCCTACCTAGAATCAATGATCTGTTTGACCAAGTGGGAGGGGAAAAGATTTTTTCTAAATTGGATTTAAGATCTGGTTATCACTAGGTTAGAATAAAGGATGAAGACATAAGTAAAACAACATTCAGAACAAGATACATACATTATGAATTTGTGGTTATATCGTTTGGTCTCACTAACGCACCAACAATGTTTATGTGTTTAATGAATAGCATATTTAGTCAGTACTTGGATAAGTTTGCTTTGGTACTTATTGACGACATTATAGTTGTTATAACCCTAAATTGCACCATACATTCTTACCTGGCATCAGGCCAACTCATTGCCCTTCATTTCCAAATCATCTGCTGAGAAACCTCTTTGAAAATCCTCTCAAGAAAAAACACAGGCGCCCTATCCCACTACTGCACGCGTTGGAACGCTGGCATGCCTCTTACAGCATGAGTTTGAATGTTGGCAGGCCTACTACAGCCCGCGTTTACCTAACAAAGCAAAAAAACAGGAAAGTTGCCGACAGGACAAAAAGTTATGGGTCAGTTAACTGAAACTTTCGGCCATGCATGGCGGAGAGTTCGTCCAAAACCCTAGCTCCTTCTAGCCTATAAAAGAAGGGGTAGGGGTACTATTTGGAAGAGGAAAAAGATAGCAAAGAAACTATGCCCAATTTTCGAATCCATTTGTCCCAACCCTTCAGCCTTTCCTCAAGCCTAAGAAGAATTCAAGCAAAGCAGTTGGAGGACAAAGAAGAGGAGGAGCCCTAGATCAGGATCAAGGAACGGTGGTCGATCTCTATCATTATTGTAAGTTGATTCATCTTGAGATTAATAAAAGAATACTTTTCCCATCCCAATGCATGAGTTATTTATGATTTGTGCAATTTATTTTTAATTCCTAACCCTCACGTAGAAAAATAGCATGCATGTGTAGTGTTTTGTCTTGATTGCAGGATTGTCTTTGGAAGGAGCAGCGTTAGCAAGCGGACAAAAGCGCAACGGAGGATCTACACCAAACATCAGTAAAAAGGTTAGTAGGTCCTTTCCATGCTGGTATGAGCAAAAGGGTTTTGAGTTGTGGGTTGGTAGGTTAAAAGTGATTTCTTTAGGGTCATGATCTGCATGCAAGCCTAACCCTAGCTTTCTAGTCCGTAGGGTATTATTTCCCAACAACATCTGGTCTCTGCCCTTATGTGACGTTGTGTTTGATTTCCAGATGTCAGAGTCTTCGCTACCCTATATTGGCTTCGCTGATGGCGGTAGCCTTAGTACTCAGAACCTTGTTTCCGCTGCATGGGCAATTTACGCCCCTACAAACAAACTTGTTTCCTTACGAGGTGTGTGTCTCGGCCGTGCGACCAACAACATTGCAGAGTATAGTGCCATTATTGAATTATTGGTTGATTCTATCTCTCTCGGAATCCGTCATTTGGTTGTGCGACTCGATTCACAACTTGTAGTACTATAGTTAAGTAATGTCTACACTATTCGAAGTCCTACTTTGTTACGTGTGTATTTGCAAATTTTCCTCTTGGAACGTTATTTTGATTACATTGAATATCAACATATTCCTAGTTGTCTAAATACATTAACAGATGCATTGGCTAACTATGTATTAGACAGACATTTGAATCATTTATAAATCAATCACATCAATGTTCACACAACACATGATAAACCGGTAGAAGCCGTCTGTATATATAATGATCAAAAGAGTTTTTTACAAAAAGTTTTGTCCAAAGACCAAAATGTCAAAATCTGAAGCTCATAGCTTCTACAAAATGATGTCATGGATGACATTCATGGTAACACATGACTTCCTGGGCAACTCTACAGAGCAGTCGACTCATGGACTCTGACACTCCTACTGTATGACGCTGATCACGCCGTGGAACCTCTCCAATAGGAATGTCTGGAATATCTGCTGTCAAACCCTCTAGGTTTTGTTCCACTGCTTGATAATCCTCGACATATTGTGGCATTGGCGCTACCTCTTCTCGTCGCTGAATGGGAGAAGTACTAGGAGGTCGGTAAGGTCCAACATCTGTGTCATCAAAAATGAATTTTGTATTTAGTCTTTGGACGAACATATAAAAACATTTTTGTATGATAAAAATTCACAAAAACACTTAAAAAGGAAAAAATTGTGTACTTCTTACCAAGTTCCCCCCACTGAGCATCCTCTGGCAGGACTAAGTCCAGATTCCTCGAAAATCCAACCCGGCATAAGCATAATTGTCAACCATCAACATTTGTGGTTGCAGCCAGTCGAAGAAGGTATCATCATACTTGATAGTTGCTCCAGCTACGTGTCGAGCCATGAGCTGACACCATCGCAGCATTCTTGGATCCCTGGGAGCCGGTAAATTCTACTCCACTTATAGCATCAGTAATGGAACCCTCTCGAGAAAGAAGGACACCAACAAAGATATGTACCCGAATTACTTCAGGTTGCCTCGTCTGCATTTGGTCAAATTCCTTTTTATGCTACGAAGCACTGTGTCTGCCCAGTTAAAAACCTGAGGTTCAGTACACTCTATGGCATACTGGAAGTAAATTTGTAGTGCCATGTGAGGAGTGGAACTCCCAGCCATCCAAGCTATGGTGAACAAGATAGTACGGAGGGTCAAATCCTGTACCCCCCAAATAGCTACTTTTCCTTTCTTCCTCTCTGCCTCGGGAACACAGTGTAAGCGGTAGTACTCACTCATGGGAAGCCCAGCACCTCTGCTACCAGTCAGGCTCACGTAGTGCCCACGCTGTGACAGTCCAGTCAAAAAGTAAATGTCCTCAATATATAGGGACAGTGTGTGGACCCCCACATGAAATACCTGTTGATCGAGATCCCACATATGCACCAGGTACTCTAATAACCTGACTTGGGCCCTCACGCCCGGGATACGAAAGTACTTCAGAAGGCCACAGTTTCTTAAAACAACAATAGTGGGTGGATGATTTCCGACAATAGAATTGTCTTCTTCGTGCTCCCTTTTGCGCCATTCAAGAACCATTTGATGGCCAATTACCTACATATGAAGCACAAAAAGAGGATTATCAACTCTATTCATGAATTGGTTCTCTTTCATTGAGTAAATTTTTAAAAAACTTTTGTGCTTTGTGGTTCTTGCAGGTGCCCTTTAGGCACAATGCGAGAACCTCGTAGGCTGTTGTGGGCTCACCTACGATAATGACCCATTCTCGTAGGTCCCGTGTAGCCCACCTGCGAGAATGGTTGAGCGCAAGTAGGGCTCACAAAACCAACTCAAAAAATGAATTTTAACCAATGAAAATGAAAAATTAAACCATGAAAGAGTAGAGGACAAAGAGCCTACCTCACTGTCGTTGAAGTCTCGACGAATGGACACTTGTAACTCCCGCAATATGACGCCGAACTTCGAGGGTAAAAGAGGGGTTTTGGGGCTCAAATAGTGGAAAAGTGAAAATGATATGGTAAAAAGAGTTTTACTCCTTTTTATTTACTTTTACCATGTTATTTGGTTTTTTAATAACTATTTATTGATTAAAGCCTAAACCCTAATGTCCTTTTGAGTCTAACATTTGCAGGCATAATGACTTCGATGTTCATTTACAGGGATGTGGACATAATTTTTCTTTTTCCATCGCATGTTTTGATTGTTTTTTATGGTTTTTGTATAAAACCTCGAGCGTGGTCTTTGTCCTTTCTCGCGCTAGAAAATACATGAGAACACGATTGAACATACTTTTATCACTTTTTCGGGCTCAACAAGGTTATACGAAAAAGGAACCCCCCTGGAGTCCTCTTTAAGCTCTTTTCAGACTCTCTAAACATGAAAAGATAGCCGAGCGACCTTGCTATTTTCACGCTCGATAAAGTATCTAAAGAAAGCATCTGGTGAGTGATAATTTATCTCTTTTTCGGTCTCATCCGACTATTTTACAAAAAAGGAACTGAGAGAGTTCTCTTTTAAGTGTTTTTCCAAAATCTATAATCATGAAAAACCTTCGAGTTTTCTATCTCTGGACTCGTTAAACAAACATTGACAGACCCGTAATGGGACCGAACCACTCTTTCTTAGGGTTCGTTAAACATACTCCGAAGGACTTATCCGAAGGAAAATCTTATATTACCATGTTCAAGGATAAATTCGTGAGTGCGGACACAGACCAATCTCCACAGATCCACCCGGATCTGGAACAAACCGTGACAGAATACTACTCTTTCCCTAGTTCTAGAGTGTTGAAAGGACAAGAGAGGAAGAATGATATACTTACTTGTAAGCGCTTTCCTTGTCTCTGTTGATCCTCGCTCTGCTACGATGCTCTTCCGTCGTCCAATCACAACAACACAAACCAATCACAACAAAAGCATTAATATGTTCAAAACTCTAAACTATACATGTGATCAAGGAATCATGTAATAAGATGACATCATCATTATGGGAAAGGGACATATTCATGTATTATATTAAATGAAAGAGAAAAATACAACCTGAGCCTTGA
>JASDQU010013184.1:0-21248 GCA_032191745.1 Picea mariana
CTGGCCGCAATGAGATGCATTCTCGACTGAACAACAGCCTTGTACTTAGTGTTCAGGTCGTCTTTCTCGATATCATAGTTATAATCATCAGAGTCTGAACAAATCACTGCCTCGGATTGTAGGATACTTGTAATGGAAGACCAAGTAGACACAGAGCCATCTGTTCGTGGTGAAGTGTCTGAAACATTGTCTGAACCCTGCGCTACGGCTTCGACATTTGCTTTGGCTCCCCTTCTTGGTGCCATAGCTGAAACTGGTGTTTTCGTTCTTCTGTGATAAACCTGCGTATACATGCAGAGGATAGTTCACTTGGAGAAATCTTGCTCTATACGCTCTATAAGAAATGTTTTTCTTTTTAATAAATAAAACAAAGTTTTGCATATATTTTGAAAACTCTGTACCTTGTCATCAGTCTGTCAAATCTCGAGTAAAACCAGATTAATTGAAAAAAATCCGATCTTATTTTCATCATGGATTTAACTTAATTTTTCATTAATGTAATGAATATTGGACGGCTTGACAGGTACCCTAGTTATGGAGAGTAAATGAACGAACATCTCGTAGAGTGTGTCAACCTTGAAACGCGGGACGTAATCCGTTGGATTTTTTTTTAAAAATTTCCAAAATCCATGACTTTATGGTTTTTCTCTCTTTTTTCGCCATCTCGTGAATTTCCCTTCAACGTTCTGATTATAAAACTCGCGAAACTGCGAGTTTCGATTTTAGTATTAATTAAAAATAATCTTGATGTGGCTAACCCTTAATGACATGATTAACTCAACTGCCAAATCGCGACTCGGGAGCTTGAAGGTAAAATTTTAGGAGGTTAATGCCCCGAGCCGCGATATTGCGATGCGGCGATAATTAAGGTTTAATGTAATTATGTCGCCACTTCGTGGATCGGAGTTTTCGACACTTCAATTTTACGAAAGAAAAAGCCGAGGTGCGAGGGGCCAAGAGCCGAATTTCACCAAGGTTAGCCCTTTTTATTCCTCGTTGTTGACTATGGTTATTTCAAAAAAATATCGTGTTCTCGGCTCTCGGAGTTAAAAAGACAAAAATTTAGAATCGAGAAATGCCGAGTCGCGAAAGCCCGACAACAACAAACCAATGGTTTAAAGGTTTCATACTATTCTTGCCTTGGACGAAAATTAGAACTGAGTTCGCATTTTCGGGACTTCCGAATTCAATAAATAAGGGGTGTGACTTGCGTGAACGCGAAACTTGAATTTTTTTTAAGGATAAACATACTTTGCACAAAACGGACCCTTTGTAAGTGATGAAATATTATTATTCAGGCAACAAAAGTTTTTTCAAAGTTTAATAACTTTGGAAGGAAAGGGAAAAGAAAAGCAATTTCAAAACTTAAGTATCAAATTGAAAATGGTGGGAAGCGAACAAAACAAAGGCGGCTCCAACATGTAGGGTGCTTTAGATTGTATTTTGCTTGTCCAACGTTCGCCCTAATTGGATATTGTATAGGTTATTAGTATTTCTTGGTATATTGCAATCTAGTTGGGTTCATTATCAACTATTTTCTCTTGAATTTTATTGCATTATTATGTGCTTCTAACCAAATTGGTATGTACAAGATTAGTGTTTAAGGCTAATAGTTTTGGTGTTATATTAAGGGTCACTAAAATGATTGTTTTCAATTGTAAATTATCTATAAATGGTAAATTGTCATTTACAAATAATTTATAATTGAAAAATATCATTCTAATGGTAATTTATAGCTACAAATGGTAATTTACAATGACCTTCTGTTGAGCGGGTAAGATTCTTCCTAGTTACAAATTCTCTAAACCAATTTTAAGGGGAACTTGGGAAGGATTAGGAGATTCTCACGCATAATGTATAATAGCTTCAAATGTGCGTGAGATGTAGAGTTTTCATAAATCATATGCAAGGAGTTGCTACTTTTAAAACAAGGAAAAACGTTTTTGGACATGGCGTTTTTTTTGGCTTAGCATTTAGATGTAGGATATTATGCTAGAAAGATGATTTAGTAAAACAAAGGTGGCACCATCAATGAATCATTGAGAAGTAACATATAAAAGTCATCCTTGTTCTTAGTCATTTTATAAAGTGATGATACGGGAGGTATTTATTGTAAATTCCCATGTAGTAAGTTTAAAAAGGAACATTACCATTTTGTTAAAAAAAAAAATGACCTTGACTTACATTATTTAGGGGGCATATTGACTTATAGGTTCTTGATGAAGTGTGACTACTAATGTTTTAATCTCCATATATTATCACCATGCACTAACATTTGTATTAAATATGTAGAGTTTCGAGATTTTGATATGTGCTTCAATTAAGTTGCTCTATCTTATATGATATAAACACACTAACTAAGGTGAGTGTGATCAAGATTATTCAGAGGAAAAAATGAATGAACTAATATAAATGGAAACACATAAAGATATTGCAAAGAGTACAACGGTACAATGAAACCCAAATTCTATTAATGAGTGAAATATAAAAATATTGTAAAATGCAAAGAAAGACAAACTAGCTAGAATGATGGTAGCTTATCTCTATAGAGAGATGTGTCATCTAAACTCATTCTAAAAAATACATTATAAGATGCCAAGGCTTCCTTATTAACCTAAAGTATGAATCCCTAATATGAAAAAACCTTAATGATCAAAAACCCTAATCGTAGGAAGTGATGTGCCAAAAGGAATGTAGGCCCTAAGGAGGCTAGTTGATACATTAAATTCTCAAGGAAAATGTTTTTGCATGTAAAATCCCTTTAGGGTGTTTCTTCGACCATTACAAAGTTTAATCCATGATCTATGTGTTTAAAATTTTGACTTCATTGCTTATGTTAACTACCCAAAACACAAGGGAAATGCACTAGACCTCAAAAACTATAGTAGACCTACCAAGATGTGGAACCATTATGAGTCAGTGGAGTAGTTGGATGGTCGCCAATATCCACCTGGATGATTCATCCCACCTTAGGGAGAAATGGTCCTCACTGTGTCAAATTACCCCATCAAATGGGGAAAATTTTATTAAATCTGAATTCTAGTGAGCCACCTACCCTAGTGAAGGAGCTACCCTACTTTGATGACTTGCTAGAGTTAGTTGTTTTGTTGGAAGATTATGTTCATCTTAGTGTCCATGTTCTAGATGATTATCTCATGCTCGACACAATCAGGATTGATATTTTTAGGGTCCAATTGCTTGACCATCTCCAAGGTGTTCAAGAGAGGTGGAAATTATGGTTAAAGAAACTCCATGTTAAATATAGAGTGCAAGACAATAAAAGAGGCAATACTTTATTCATGAGAATTCTCACCCACAACCTTGGTAATGGTGTAAGACCCATATCAAAGAGGGAATACCTTTCAATGGGGTCATGTGATTTTATTTTTATAAAAATGCAACCATACCTTATCTCCCACCTAAAACTTCTGTGGAACCCGACGCTGATCTTTGGTCACTGGTACTTGGCATTAAATTTCTACAAAATATCATGAAATTGTAGTTGGATCTATTTAACAAATTTGGTTTCTCTATCAACATCTATCTAAGCATGGGATGATTCTTCTTATGTATATTAAATGGTTAGAGCTACATTGGTTGGGGCCAATGTATAGAACTCCAAGAAAACCTCAAAATGGTTGTGGCGAATAGAGCTATGCATGGCTCTATTACAACTATGATAAACATAAGGAAGACTCTCATCCCATGTGCATGGATGTTTGGAGTTGTACATTCTCAAGATATGCCCAATCATCATGTTGACTTCCTCTATATCTCCATCAATATGGGGCTAGAAGGAAGTCAATTTGGTTTTCTTGGTGTCCCTCACTAACTATGGGCTTAATTAAAAGGAACTAAGGAAACTATTGTCCCTATATAAACTAGTTGTTTGTCGGAGACCAACATGAACCCAAACACTGTCAAATAATATCTTAGTAGTGGCCTCTACTATTATACTCTTCTTGCATGGTGTCAAAATTTTCATCTTAGAGAATCAATCAACAACCACTAATACACAGTCATTTCCATGCTTGGTTGAAGGAAGAACCAACATGTACTCCATGAAGAATCCCCCCCAAGGTTTGTCTAGTGTATGTAGAGGAGTGTACAATGCTTTCTTCATGGTGGTAGGTTTGATTATGGCACAAGCAGTGCATGATTTGACATACCTACTGATGTCCTATTAGAGATTTGGACCATAAAAGTACTTTTTTGCAGAATTGTCACTATATTCTCTACTTCGAAGTGCCTTTCCACCTGACTATAATGTGAATCCCAAATACTATTCTCATGTTTTATTAAAGAAATGTAGGGATGGCCTAGATGGAATAAGAGTTCATCCTATAAATGGAAGTCTAAGACTAGTGTTGAAGAAAAGTATGAGGAACCTCACTCCAACATTTTCGAATCTTACCTGGCTAAGGTAAGATATTTGGGATTGTCACCTGAGGTTTATAGCCTAAGACTAAATTATCATTTGATTCACGAGAAATAAGTACAAGGAATCGATGTTTTTTTTTATGATAATTAACTGTGCAAAAGAAGAAAATAAAAAATGTATATGTACTGTGTTTAGGATAAAGAAACAAATGAAATACCAATTTGAAAAAGTAATAGAAAAATACACAAGTGAGACAAAACCAACAAATTATTTATTTATTGATTTCATTCTGAGCTACAATAATAATCCTCTTTTCAATCCCATGTGAGAGTGTGGACCAAGATCATATTTAGAGTTCTCCGATGGGAGCCATACAAAAAGACTCTAACAACAAGAGAATACTGAGATTAAATATCTAGATCAGCTTTGCCACAGAACCATCATTTACTAACTCTACAAAATATTCCCCATCGGTAATGAAATTTAATCCATAAACAGATCAAAATACATAGACTGCCAAGAATAAATGATCAATGTTTCTATAACAATTTGTTGAATTATATGACTCAATATTTGAATCCTGCTACCTTCAATAAGACCTTGTTGCCAACAAGAGGGTTAATATTCTTGGAAAACTCAGAATGAATGAAAATGATAATCTCACAAGTATAAGAGAAAACATTCTGTCAAAAAATTATTTTCTTTCTCTCCTCATTCTATCCCTCCTTGTGATGAGCTTTTATCTCTTTCAAAATAAGTTGTGGTAGTTCAAATACCTTTTTAATTAAGTATTAATTGATTTAAAACAAATTAGGGACAAATTATAATAGCAAAATAATAAATAAATAAGGACATATTGAATAATAACTAATAGGTGGGACCCCCTAATTCCTTTTAAAATCCTTTTAAGTTTTGATTCCTTCCTTGTCACTCCACAATTCTGTAACATCCCGCTCTTGCGGGCACACGTTATTGACTTATTCTTTAAGGGAACTTGCGTGCAAGTGATTTGGTTTTAGTATATGGTTGTTTGTTTCACTTATGGATTCTTATGATGATGTTGATGGATTATGATTTATGTTGTTTTGATATCTATGTATTGACATATGCTATTGACGAGTTTCCCCTGAGTGTGTAGGACACTTGACGGATTGAGGATGTCAATGACATCAATGGACCTCCTTGGACTCTGGATTGAGTGAGGGAGTGGATTATATTGGTTTGGGTATTTCATTTATGCATATGTGACAGATGGTCGATTATATTATGATGTTGTTATGGATTATTGACAGTGTTTCATTGATGGATGCAAGCTGACGATTGATTTCTAATATGACTCACATAAGGATTAAAGGGGCCATGCACATAGACCATATATTGAGGGAGAGGTGTGGCAACATCCCTGTCAAAGCCTACTAGAACTCCTGTTGTGGCTCGAATTGTAGGTTAACGATTACCTAGTTCAAGAGGTCCACGATGTTGTGAGGGTAGACTATGACAGTCATTCATGACGATTTCTAAGGGGTGTGCAATAAGGAAGGGTCTTTATTCCTTAGAATCCATTAGTCTCTCACAAGATCGTTCGAATGGAGTGTTGACTCTAGGGTTTGGACAACTACCAAAACTAGTCAAAGGAGAGTGAAACCCTTGGAGCATGGAGTGCATCTTAAAGAGCACATCGCGTAATTAAAAATTTGAATCAATGGCGAGTGGCACCCTTGGAGCACATAGTGCGTCTTGAAGGGAACATCGCGGAATAAAAAAAAAGTGATTCAATGAATCTAGGTGGCCTAGAAAACTTTGTGTGAATGTTAAACCTTGTAAAATCTTGAGCAGTGCTGAAGTAATTAATTGATTAATTAATTAATTAAAGAATGAATTTATTAATCATAATCCCTAAGGGTCTAATATTTTTCAAATAAAATTGAACTAAGCCCAAGTCTAAGTTAGTGAGAAGATTGAAAACTAATTTATAAATTAAATAATGAGGGGATGAAATAAATCAATTTAAGAAATCAATGAAAATAAAATAAATCTAAAGAGTGATTTAATACACATATGTGCAAGTAATTACCAAATTGGAATTTAAGGTAAAAATGAAATAAAGCTAAAGGAATGGGTATGCATAGAAATGGATCTAGAGTCTAGTTAACAATAGTCTAACTATGAGAAGATTCTTATTTTAACTCAAATCAGTTTAAGAAAGGCGTGAGTCATTAATTGGAAATAAAGGGAATAAAGGGACAACTGGGAACGATTTTAGGAGTACTTTTAGTATGGGTGAGGGAAAATATTTTTTGTTAAAATAAAATGTGGATTTAATTATGCAAATTGGGGAAAGGGTGACACATGTATGGGGGAGATAATTATAAATTATTTTAATTAAAAAGTGAGTTAAATGTGAAAGTAGGGATGAGTTATGGGAAAATGATATAAAACAAATGGTCGAGTTGAGAGATGGATGACACTGGTTATGAGTAATGTTATGCTATAAAAATTTTGATTGGTTTTTCTTGTGAAAGTTGGGATACCTAGCTTGAGAGAGAGTGGTGGCTCTACCTTGCGAGGCGAGCTGGGAGCTAGACGATTTTGGTTGTGTGTGCATCGCCCCTTTGCAGCTCGGGGGGCTAAGGGAGAAGAAGAGTACCCCTAGCATTGGCTGGGAGGTATCGATGAAGTCTCAATGGTTAACAAGCAGACGGATGAAGGGAACGCCATTCACCAAGGATTGTCATCAAGCCTATCTTCACCGGTCACAGTATTTTCATTTGAGTTGCATTGTATTAAGTTTTGTGGCATCAATGGACCTCCTTGGACTCTAGATTGAGTTAGGGAGTGGATTGTATTAGTTTGGGTATTTAATTTATGCATATGTGACATATGGTTGATTATATTACGATGTTGTTATGGATCATTGGCAGTTTTTCATTGATGGATGCAAGTTGACAATTGCTTGCTAATTTGACTCACACAAGGAGTAAAGGGGCCATGCACATAGACCAGATATTAAGGGAGAGGTGTGGCAGCATCCCTGTCAAAGCCTACTATCACTCCCGTCATGGATCGAATTGTAGGTTAACGATTACCTAGTTCGAGAGGTCCACGACGTCGTGAGGGAAGACTGTGACAATCGCTCATGATGATTTCTAAACGATGCGCAATAAGGCAGGGTCCTTATTCTTTAGAATCCCTTAGTCTCTCACAAGGTTGCCCGAATGGAGTGTTGACTCCAGGTGTTGGGAAACTACCAAAACCAGTCAAAGGTGAGTGGCACCCTTGGATCACATAGTGTGTCTTGAAGGGCACATTACATAATTAAAAATTTGAATCAAATTTGAGTGGCACCCTTGGAGCACAGAGTGCATCTTGAAGGGCACGTCGCGGAATAAAAAAAAAAAAAGTGAGTCAATGAATCTAGGTGGCCTAGAAAACTTTAAGCGAATGCTAAACCTTGTAAAATCTTGTACACTGTTGAATTAATTAATTAATTAAAGAATGAATTTATTAATCATAATCCCTAAGGGTCTAAGCTTTTGCAAATAAAATTTAACTAAGCCTAAGTCAAATTAAGTGAGAAGACTAAAAACTAATTTATAAATTAAATAATGGGGGGATGAAATAAATCAATTTAAAAAATAAATGAAAATAAAATAAATCTAAAGAGTGATTTAATACACATATGTGAAAGTAATTACCAAATTGGAATTTAAGGTAAAAATGGAATAAAGCTAAAGGAACGGGTATGCATAGAAAGGAATCTAGAGTCTAGTTAACAATACTCTAACTAGGAGAAGATTCATATTTTAATTCAACTCAGTTTAAGAAAGGCATCAGTCATTAATTTGGAATAAAAGGAATAGAGGGACAACTAGGAGTGATTTTAGGAGCACTTTTAAGATGGGTGAGGGAAATTATTTTTTATTAAAATAAAATGTGGATTTAATTGTGCAAATTGGGGAAAGGGTGACAAGTGTATGGGGAAGATAATTCTAAATTATTTTAATTAAAAAATGAATTAAATGTGCAAGTGGGGATGAGTTATGGGAAAATGATATAAAACAAATGGTTGAGTTGATAGATGGATGACACTGGTTATGAGTAATGTTATGCTGCAGAAATTTTGAATGTTTTTTCTTGTGAGAGTTGGGATACCCATCTTGAGAGAGAGTGGTGTCTCTACCTTGCGAGGCGAGCTGGGAGCTAGAGGATTTTGGTTGTGTGTTTGTGGCCCCTTTGCAGCTCAGGGGGCTAAGGGGGAAGAAGATTACCCCTAGCGTTGGTTGGGAGGTACCGGTGAAGCTCAATGGTTAGCAAGTCGACAAAGGAAGGGAACGTGAGTCGCCAAGGATTGTCATGAAGCCTATCTTCGCTAGTCATAGTATTTTCATTTGAGTTGCATTGTATTATGTTTTTCTTTAGAATTGTTGACAGTGGTAATGGGTTTCTGATATTGGACTTGCAAGCTTCCTTGATGATTATGTATTGTAGAAAGGAACTTCTAACAAGTCTAAATTTTAACTCCAAACTAAATCTTGATTTATTATTACCGCCTTCCCTTTTTCAATTTGGGGGTAAATTCTGCCTTTTTTTTGTGTATTTGGATTGTGATTTCATTAGGGATATACCTCTGCGCTATTAACTGTGTTTTATCCATAACCAGATGACATTTTATCCTTAACTGGACTGTGTTTTTACCTTCTTCCTCAATGGTATGTGACAGGGATTATCTCTGAGTATTATTTTAAACTGGATTGCATTTTTCTTGTGCAAAATTTTGGTAGAACATCAACACCCATTCTCCTGGCGATAAATTTTAGCCTCTACATTTTGTCTACTGGAATGCGATATTCCTTTGTCGAATGGAAGATTTAACACTGTGCTTATTTCATCTGAATGGTTGGGAGTTATAACTCTATGTTTTAATTCCTTTTCTCAACGAATTTGTATCTAACCTCTATGTTTTTGGATCATGAGTGAAACTATTTGTTTTAATTCCTTTCTTAGCAATTTTTATTTAAACCTTTACGTTATTTCTTTATACAACAAATTTGCCCAACAATGAGCATCCCTTGGAGTTTTTCCCCTTGATTCATATCTACTTTTTGCAAAGGAAAATTTATCCCAACATGTGAATCTACCATGTGTTTCAATTGGATTACCTCTACGTTTTTCCTTGAACTTTTCTCCCAGCATGTGAATCTTCCATGCATTTCAGTTGGATTACCTCTGCATTTTTCCTTGAACATTTCTCCCAGCATGTGAATATACCATGCATTTCAGTTGGATTACCTCTGCATTTTTCCTTGAACATTTCATCGAGCATGTGAATCTACCATGCGTTTCAGTTGGATTACCTCTGCATTTTTCCTTGAACATTTCACCCAACATGTGAATCTACCATGCGTTTTAGTTGGATTACCTCTACATTTTTCCTTGAACTTTTCTCCCAACAATGGTGGATCCCTTGCACTCATCTATGGAACCCTGTGTTTTTTTTTGGTATACAATTTTACCCAGCAATGGTGAATCCTTTGAATTTTGGGAATCTCTTGTAATTTATCTCCCTCCCTTCTCTATTTTTGTTGTCCTTCCCAAAAATTTGATTCCTAAACTCCCAACTCATTGAATGCAATCCAGTTCCTTTCTTAGGATTCCTCATGTAAGGAAGTTCCCCACTTTAACTTAGTTTCTTTTTAAATTTTATTGTCCACCCGATGAGTGTTGATCTTCATAAATCTCCTCTTATTCAAGATAGGGAAACTAGCATGTGTACCCTGGAGTTCTGAATTATGAGTTGCTAATACAAGAGTTTACTTACTAGACGAATGATTCTTGACATGGTACGAACATGACATTGACTTGATATCCTTGATGATAAAAATATCCCTCTTTAATTTACACCAGTTGTACTTATGCTCCTGTATTCCATTAATTCATCATGTATTACTCGTAGTCATCTTGCACCTTAATGTTCAAATTTGTCTTTAAAACTTATTAATTAAGGAAGCTTGAGATTAGATGGTAAATGCGTTGAATATTGATCTGTTATTGTAGATGGTCTTTTGATGATGGCTAGTTGCGTCAACTAGCGGGTACATGTTAGTATAGGAGGGAATATTGATGGATGTTTCAAAGATGGCTAATCGTGCTCTCTAATTGATGTATAAATGATTAAGTTATTAGATTATTCGTGTGCGTTGAATCTAATGTTGATGTATGTTTGTGATTGGAATACTCTCGTGCCATTAACTATGTGAATATAGGATTGTTTAATTATTTATATTACCTTGCACGATGAAGAACTGGTGGTTATTATGATGTCTAATATAGTCGTGAATTTCAGTTTAGGATTGGATAACTAGAGCGCTCTTGCGCCATTAATAATGTGATGTATGATTGGTTATGTGATACTATTTCTTTTGCACCATGGAATAAAACTATTTATTTTTCTTGTGCCTTGAACTTAATGTGATTGGATTTCTTTCACAGTGAATAAAAGTAATGATTACTCTTATGCCTTTAATTATGTTGACCTATGATTGTTTAGAAATTAGTTTACTCTTGTGCATTTATACAAGGTTGGTTTAGGATTGTTTTAGTAATCAATCTACTCTTGCATCATGGATTATGTTGATGATTAAGTAATTAGATTGCTTTGCACCATGGTCTAATGATGATGCATACATGATTACACTTTTAGATTACTTGCGCGCATTGAATGATGTTTATTTATGTTTAATTCAATATTTAGATCATGCACACACCTTGAAAATAATGTTGATTTATTGTTGAATTCAGTAATTGATTAATCATGTGCCTTGAAATAGATGTTTGATTTTGCACCATGAAAATAAAATAAATTTGATTACACTTGCGCCTTAACTTATGTCATTATATGATTGATTTAGTAACTAAATTCTCTTGCACCATGAACAATAATGATGTGGATTGATTGAGCTAGTTGGTTTTCGACTTGATTGTGTTAGTGGGATGTAGACACCTCCTTGTTCCTCATAATAGTCGCGAGCCCTGAGACTTTAAGTGGTCAAAATCAATCGGATGAATCATGGGCATGAGCATTGCTTATGTGTTCTGGAGGTCCTAACCTTGCAGGGTAGGTTGGGCGGTAGTCATTTTAACTTTCAGTATCTGGTCGATCATTGTTTATATATTGCTTCAGTTGATTGTCTGTTGAACTGCATCGCTAGTTATGTTTATTTGTTGGTCAGGTGTCGTTATCATTTATGTTGATGCATTGGTTCTTTATCATTTATGATGTCATTTGATTATGCGCTGCTATGAATCATGTGTTGACGTTAAATTTCATAATGCTTTCAAAAAAACAAATTTACCTATTGTGCTTTCCTTTCCTAGTCATAATGGAGGGGTCGTTACATATGGTATTAGAGTGAGGTTCAACCCCACTACTTTAGATCATTACGCCTTCCACTGTATTAAACACTTGATTAATAATTTGTCCCTAATTAAATTGAATTGTGTACCTGGAGGTAATCATGGTTAGAGGACGTCATGGAGGCAGACGACGTGGTGCTAGGGGAGGATGTGTGATGCCTCCAGTAGCATCCACGCAGAGGGGTCTAACACCCAAGGACAATATCAAGTCATAGTATATGAGCATATTGTTGTGAGGGATGTGGTTGGGTTGATGAGGCCCTTTCATAGGATGTTAGAGGCCTTGATTTATCAATTAGATAGAGATGAGGCCAGGGTGCTTGTACCCCCTGAGGGTCCACAGTGCGCCCCATATGGTACTGGTAGCATTCACAAAGAACTCGAGAAGGTTAATTTTCCTGAGTTCATGGGTGCCATGGATGACACAGCCACCAAGGCATGGATGGAGAACATGGTGATGTGCTTTGTACTTAGCGACTACACCTCCAACATGAAAGTCTACATGGTGGTCTTTCAGTTGAAGGGAGTGCTCTTCTATGGTGGAGGATGCTCCTACCACAACTGAACATGGTCGTTGAAGATGTTTCATGGGAAATTTTCTAGGAGTGGTTCCGAGAGAGGTATTTGTCAGAGGAATTCATTGAGCATCTACTCAATGAGTTAAATGCCTTATGATAGCGTGGTCGTACGATACCAGAGTATGAGGCTAGATTCATGGAGCTTCTTAGGTATGCTCCACATATGAGCATGGAGAAGTTGAAGGTCAACAAGTTTGTGTTTGGAATTAACTTCAACATCCATTCAAAGGTGAGGATCCTAATGCCACAGACGTTACTCAATGCAATCTAGAAGGCCCTCATAGTAGAGGAAGAGTTAACCAGCGAGGGTCAAGGAAAGACTCCTGCAAGATCGACTGTATAGATGATGACAGGTGTGCAGCAACATCAGACACCAGCCATACATACATCAGAGTATCGAGATACATCAAGAGGATGCATGTTCACTACACCATGACGACTATCTCCTCAGCAGAGGACTCCCTACAAAGTACCACAACATCAGCAGCAACGTTGCCCGCAACAACAACATTTTAGGCTTGTTCAACATAACATACCATGGTTACAGGATGGTAGGCCGAAAACTTCTACTTCAGGGACTAAGAGTATTGGGCCAAAGATTGGATGTTGGACATGTGGAGAGCCACATTACCAGTGAGATTTTTTGGTTGAGAGGACCAAAGAAGATGGGTCAGTTGGACACACTAGAATTGAATACTTGGGCAAGGCCCATCGGATTCATGAACTGGCGAATAACTTCCATGCCGAACACCAGTCTACTGCGTTCGAGACGTCAGGTACCATCATTGACCAGACCTTTAGTATTTTTATAGATATTGGTGCTACAAAGAGCTTTATTTTTGGTACAGTGCTAAAAAGAATTAAGGTAAAGGCAATCAAATAGGACGAGTTTAGCTACATGGAAATGGATTTGGGTGCCAAGAAGAAGGTTGGAGGAAAGGTTATGGACTATAGCCTTAACCTAGGATATTTTTTAACTAAGGCCAACATGTACATCATGATATTAGGATCTTATGACGTCGTGATCGATATGGACTACTCAACTGTAAGACGAAACAATTGAGTTTGACCAATGATGAGGGATAGAGATGGGTGATTATAGGAAGAAACCAGGGAGTTTCCTTAAGGTTCATTTCTTCCCTACAACTACAAAAGAGGATGCACAAATGATGCATGTTATACACAATATTGGTGCTAAATGAACAAGGTGAGGCAGAAGGATTGGAAGACTTTCTGGTAGTACTCGAGTTTGCTGACATGTTTCCAAAAGAGTTATCGAGTTTTTCACCCGAAAGAGAATTGGAGTTTACAATCGACCTGAAACCTGGAACTGAACCGATAGCAAGAACGCCTTATCAGATGTCAACACCTGAGTTACAGGAGTTGAAAATGAAATGGAAGGAGTTTTTGGACCTACGATTTATACGTCCAAGTGTGTCACCTTGGGGTGTGCATGTTATTTTCATACGGAAGAAGGATGGGTTGTGGAGACTCTGTATCGACCATCATCAATTGAACAAGGCGAAAATCAAGAACCAATATCCATTTCCAAGAATAGACGATTTGTTTGACCAAATGAAGGGCACGACTATGTTTTCAAAGATCGACTTGAGATCAGGATATCACCATTTACAGATCAAAGAGGAATAAATTCCTAAGACCACATTCAAGATGAGGTTAAGACATTACAAGTTTTTTGTTTTACCGTTTGGACTGACAAACGCCCTAGGGGTATTCATGAGCTTGATGAATGGGGTGTTCTGTGAATACTTGGACAAGTTTTTTCAAGTATTCATTGAAGACATATTGATATATTCTCGGATGATGAAAGAACATGACAAACAGTGGCGCTTGGTACTACAGTATTTACAATAAAACAATTTATATGGGAAACTGTCGAAATGCTCTTTTTATCAAGCGAGGATTCATTACTTAGGGCATGTTATCTCTGGCGAAGGCATCATTGTGGATCCAATGAAGGTAGAGGCTATTATGGAATAGCCTGTGCCGATGAACATACTAGAAGTACGTAGCTTTATGGTTTTAGAAGGATATTACTGAAGGATTTTCGAAGGTTTTTCAAAAATAACAAATTCGATCACGGAATTGCAGAAGAAAAGAAAGAAGTTTGTTTGGACTAAGAAATGCACATAATCCTTTCTAAGGCTCAAGTATTTGTTGACAACAACACCAAAACTAAAATTCCTCGACATGGACGCAGAATTCTTTGTATGCACCAATGCATCCAAAGAAGGGATAGGCAGAATCTTGATGCAAGACAGTCAAGTGATCACTTACATCACAAGGAAATTAAGGAAGCATGAGGAGAACTATGCGACGCATGATTTGGAGTTATTTGCCATTGATTATGCATTGAGAGTGTGGAGACACTACCTGATTGGATGAAAATTCAAACTAAAAACAGACCACTCTAGTTTGCAACACATTTTTACACAAAGTGACTTGAACACACGACAAAGGTGTTGGTCATAATTGATTAGTGAATAGGATTTTGAGATTATTTACATAAAAGGAACAATGAACAGAGTGGAAGATGCATTGAGTCGGAGACCACGCATATTTTCGGTGATACCTCTTCAGACGAATCTTCGAGAAAATATTCTAACTATACAGTTCAACGATGACTGGTATAAATAGGTTAAGGAAAATATCGAACAAGACACCATGTTGGTACCAAAATTTGAAGGATATACTTTGGGCAATGACAGATTGATGAGTTATAATAACTAGATTTTTGTACCACCTAACGATGAATTGAGAAGTTTGATCTTAAAGAAATCTCATAGAGGAGTGTACATGTCTCATCCATGAGTCACAAAGATGAGGGAAGACCTTAAGCCCTTATTCTTCTAGAAAGAAATGAAGGAGGACATAGTTAACTACGTGGCGAGATGTTTAGAATGTCAACAAATGAAGGTTGAACATAGACTTCCGGCAGGATTACTACAACCACATGTTATTCCAGAATCAAAATGGGAAGCCATTTCAATGGACTTTATTGTTGGATTGACGCTGACGACAAGGAGGCACAACTCGATTTTCATGGTAGTTGACACTCTGACGAAGAGTGCACATTTTATTCCCATGTGCATGATGTATCAGGTGCCAGACATAGCTAGAGTTTTTATGAGCGATATTGTCAGATTACATCGCATGCCTAAAAGGATCATATTTGATAGAGGATCAGTGTTTACAGGACATTTTTGGACCAAATTCCAAGAGCCCTTGGGGACACAACTGAACTTTAGTACAACATATCACCCTGAGATAGATGGGAAGACACAAAGAATGAAACAAATCTTGGAAGATATGTTGCATATTTATGTGATGGACCAATAAAATCATTGGGAAGAGTTCTTTCCACTGGTAGAGATTGCATACAAAAACAGTTTCAAAGTACCATTAAGATGGCACCATTTGAGTTTCTTTATGGGTGACCATGTCATACGCCATTGAGATAGGATCGACTTGAGGATAGGGTCCTGAAAGGACAATAAGTGATCCAATAAATGGAAGAACAAATGAAAACAATAAGACAAAGGATTAAAGAAGCGCAAGATCGACAGAAGAGTTATACCAATGTGCATCACGTTGACCATAATTATGAAGTTGGCAACCGAGTTTTCTTGCAGGTGAAACCACACAAGAGCTTGATTAAGTTTGTAAAGGGTGATAAACTCTCTCCTAGGTTTTTTGGACCTTTCAAAGTTGTGGAAAGGAAGGGGCCTGTGGCCTATCAACTAGCCTTTCTTGATTCTTTGAGGTGTATGCATGGTGCTTTTCATGTATCTATTTTGTGACATTATGTTACTGATCCTACACATGTGATTGACATGATTTCTTTGTAGGTGTCAGATGAGGGTTCACTCACGGTGGAGCCAATCCTCATTATGGACCATCACATTCGATAGCTACGACGTTGAACAATTGATCAGGTCAAGGTCCAATGGGACAATTATAGTCCACACTCGGCTACCAGGGAGGATGTATATGCTCCAACAATTTCCATATTTATTTGATAGTTAGACATATAGATCTTGTCAGATGCTTTATTTACTGCATTATATACTATACAACTTCGGGACAAAGTTTAAACCAAGAGGGGGTGTATGTAACATCCCGCTCTTGCGAGCACATGTTATTGACTTATTCTTTGAGGACACTTTCATGAAAGTGATCCAATTTTAGTATATGGTTGTTTGTTTCACTTATGGATTCTTATGATGATATTGATGCATTATGATTTATGTTGTTTTGATATCTATGTATTGACATATTCTATTGACGATTTTCCTCTGAGTGTACAAAACAATTGACAGATTGAGGATGTTGATGGCATCAATGGACCTCCTTGTACTCTGGATTGAGTCAAGGAGTGGATTATATTGGTTTGGGTATTTCATTTATGAATATGCGACATATGGTTGATTATATTATGATGTTTTTATGGATCATTGATAGTGTTTCATTGATGGATGCAAGCTGGTGATTTCTTTCTAATTTGACTCACATAAGGAGTAAAGTGGCTATGCACATAGATCAAATATCGAGGGAGAGGTGTGGAAACATCCCTGTCACAGCCTACTAGAACTCCCATTGTGGCTCAAATGGTAGGTTAACGATTACCTAGTTCGAGAGGTCCACGATGTTGTGAGGGTAGACTGTGACAGTTGCTCAGGACAATTTCTAAGGGGCACACAATAAGGAAGGGTTCTTATTCCTTAGAATCCCTTAATCTCTCACAGTATCGTTTGAATGGAGTGTTGACTTCAGGGGTTGGAAAACTACTAAAACCAGTCAAAGCAGAGTGGCACCCTTGAAGCATGGAGTGTGTCTTGAAGGGCACATCACGTAATTAAAAATTTGAATCAAAGGCAAGTGGCACCCTTGGAGCACAGAGTGCGTCTTGAAGGAAATGTCGTGGAATAAAACAAAAGTGAGTCAATGAATCTAGGTGGCCTAGAAAACTTTGACCGAATGTTAAACCTTGTAAAATCTTGAGCACTGCCAATTAATTAATTGATTAATTAATTAATTAAAGAATGAATTTATTAATCATAATCCCTAAGGGTCTAAGATTTTTCAAATAAAATTTAACTAAGCCTAAGTCTAAGTTAATGAGAAGACAAAAAACTAATTTATAAATTAAATAATGAGGGGATGAAATAAATGAATTTAACAAATCAATGAAAATAAAATAAATCTAAAGAGTGATTTAATACACATATGTGCAAGTAATTACGAAATTGGAATTTAAGGTAAAAATGGAATAAAGCTAAATGAAAGAGTACGGATAGAAAGGAATCTAGAGTCTAGTTAACAATAGTCTAACTATGAGAAGATTCCTATTTTAACTCAACTCAGTTTAAGAAAGGCATGAGTCATTAATTGGAAATAAAGGGACAACTAGGAGTGATTTTAGGAGAACTTTTAGGATGGGTGAGGGAAATACATTTTTATTAAAATAAAATGTGGATTTAATTGTGCAAATTGGGGAAAGGGTGACAAGTGTATGGGGGAGATAATTATAAATTATTTTAATTAAAAAGTGAATTAAATGTGAAAGTGGGGATGAGTTATGGGAAAATTATATTAAAAAAAGGTCGAGTTGAGAGATGGATGACATTTGTTATGAGTAATGTTATGCTGCATAAATTTTGAATGGTTTTTCTTGTGAGAGTTGAGATACCCATCTTGAGAGAGAGTGGTGGCTCTACCTTGTGAGGCAAGCTGGGAGATGGAAGATTTTGGTTATGTGTGTGTGGCCCTTTTGTGGCTCGCGGGGGCTAAGGGGGAAGAAGAGTACCCTTAGCATTGGCTAGGAGGTACCGGTGAAGACTCAACGATTAGCAGCTGGGCGAAGGAAGGGAACACCATTCACTAATGATTGCCATCAAGCCTATTTTCGTCAGTCATGATATTTTCATTTGAGTTGCATTGTATTAAGTTTTTATTGTATATATGGTTTTTTAGAATTATTGAATGTGGTAATGGATTTCTAATATTGGACTGGCAAGCTTCCTTGATGATTATCTATTGTGGAAAGGAACTTCTAACGAGTTTGAATTTTAACTCCAAACTAAATCTTGATTTCTTATTATTGCCTTCCCTTTTTCAATTTGGGGGTAAATTGTTTAGTGTATCTGGATTGCGATTTCATTAGGGATATACCTCTGCGCTATTGACTATCTTTTATCCATAACTAGATGGTGTTTTATCCTTAAATGTACTCCATTTTTACCTTCTTCCTCAATGGTATGTGCCATGGATTATCTCTGAGTATTATTTTAAACTCAACTACGTTTTTCTTGTGCAAAATTTTGGTACAACATCAACACCCATTCTCCTGGTGATAACGTTTTGCCTTTGTGTTTTGTCTATTGGACTACGAGCTTCCTTCATCGAATGGAAGATTTAACACTGCACTTATTTCATCTGAATGGTTGGGAGTTATAACTCTATGTTTTAATTCCTTTTCTTAGTGAATTTTTAACTAACCTCTGTTTTTTTGGATCGGGAGTTAAAATTTGTGTTTTAATTACTTGCTCAACGGTTTTTATTGAAACCTCTGCGTTATTTCTTTATGCAACAAATTCTCCCAACAATGAGCATCCCCTGGCATTTTTCCCCTTGATTCATCTCTACTTTCTACAAAAGTAAATTATGCTGGGCATGTGAATCTACCATGTGTTTCAGTTGGATTACCTCTACATTTTTCCTTGAACTTTTCACCCAAGATGTGAATCTACCATGTGTTTCAGTTGGATTACCTCTACGTTTTTCCTTGAAAATTTCACCCATCATGTGAATCTACCATGCATTTCAGTTGGATTAACTCCGAGTTTTTCCTTGAACATTTCACCCAGCATGTGAATCTACCATGTGTTTCAGTTGGATTACCTCTACATTTTTCTTTGAACATTTCACCCAGCATGTGAATCTACCATACGTTTCAGTTGGATTACCTCTGCATTTTTCTTTGAACTTTTCTCCCAGCAATGGTGGATCCCTTTCATTCTTCTATGGAACCCTGTGTTTTATTTGGTATACAATTTCGCCCAGCAATGGTGAATCCCTTGTGTTTCGAGTACCTCTTGTAACTCATTGAATGTTATCCAGTTCCTCTCTTAGGATTCCTCATGTAAGGAGGTTCCCCACTTTAACTTAGTTTCTTTTTAAAGTTTTTGTCCACCTGGTGAGTGTTGATCTTCTTAAATCTCCTCTTATTCAAGATAGGGAAGCTAGCATGTGTAACCTAGGGTTTTGACTTATGATTTGTTAATACAAGAGTTTACTTACTAGACAAATGATTCTTGACATGGTATGAACCTGACATTTCCTTGATATCCTTGATGATAAAAATAACCCTCTTTCATTTACACGGGTTGTACTTATGCTCTTGTATTCCATTAATTCTTCATGTATTACTCGTAGTCATCTTGCGCCTTAATGTTCGAATTTGGCTTTAGCATTTATTGATTAAGGAAGATTGAGATTAGATGGTAAATGTGTTGAATATTGATGTGTTATTATAGATGGTGTATTGATGATGGCTAATTGATTCAACTAGTGGGCACATGTTAGTATAGGAGGGAATCTTGATGGATGTTTCAAAGATGGCTAATCACGTTCTTTAATTGATTTATAAATGATTAAGTTATTAGATTATTCGTGTGCATTGAATTTAATGTTGATGTATGTTTAATTAAGTGATTGGAATACTCTTGCGCCATTAACTATGTGAATATAGGATTGTTTAAGTATTTATATTCTCTTGCGTGATGAAGAACTGATGGTTATTATGATGTCTATTTTTTATCACTGAAATTTTGTCCGCAACATTGCAGGCAAATGGTTACATAAATACAACAATGACAAACAACCATTAGTTCACCTGCAGCACCGAAAATGCATTTCCAAAAGGCAAAAACTATAGAATTGGGTCAAAAATTGAAGTGCCCAAATTCACCAAAGGAAGCACGCACACTATGCGTGGAATGCATGACTTTCTTAGTCAAACCCGCACAATGTGCACGAAATGCGTGAATTTATACAGGAAAACCCGCGCACTATGCACGAAATGCGTGATTGTTTATAAGCAAAGTCACACACTTCCATGAATGACACATTTATGGTTCTTTCCGACCCCTCAACCACTTATGGACTATCTCCCAACTTGATTTGACCCTCAGATCTGAGCTGAATCTGAATGGGGGGCTAGTCAAGGACCAAAGAGTGCCCTAAAGGGCCCCTTGTTCACACCAACAACCAGTTGAATATTGCCTCAAAGACATGCTATAAATGAAGGCCATGGGTGCACTAAGAATTTAAGAATCTTAGAGTATTATTATGTTGCCTCAATCGTCCCTCAAGAAACCTCTTTTCTTCTTGGAGCATTCTAGCAACATCTCAATAAGCTATTCCACTCACCTCTTGAGGGAATAGGCTTGGATTTCTTCACCATTTTCTTTCTTGTTTATCATTGTAAGAAGAGCTCTCAAATAGTGGACTCAAGAGCCCTCCCAAGGAGGAAGAGGGGATCCATAATTCCTCCTTTCTCTACGATGTTTTCCAACTAATATAGTTATCCATTGGTAGCATAATCTTGGTCATTTGGTTGATTGATTTTGGTTCAAATTTTCTTATGCTTTGTAGTTTTATTTCCTTAGTTGTTTTTAGTTTATTTTCTTGTTTATTTCATGTTCTTGGATTGTTTAATTCATACACTAACCTTTGTCTTGCCTAGAAGGCCCAACTAGACTTGAAAGTGCCCTTTTTTTGCTCACCCAAGTGATGAAATAGACATAAAATATTGGTGACCATACTGGGGATAAGGTATCAATTTCCTCCCTATT